>CAUYPK010135217.1:0-17758 GCA_963574355.1 Loris lydekkerianus
AAAAAATGGAAAAACCCAGCCGGGCGCGGCGGCGAGCGCCTGTAATCCCAGCGGCTTCCGGAGGCTGAGGCAGCGGGGTGCCCGCAGCCCGAGACTGAGGTTGTGGTGAGCTACCACGCCCACTGCACTCTGCTCAGGGGCATAAGGTGGGACCCTGTCTCAACAAAATAAAAAAAAAAAAAGAAGAAGAAGAAATAAAAAATAAAGCAACGAAATAAAATAAAAAAGCCAAAAAAAATAAATAAACAAAAAAACAAACAAAAAACCCCTGATATTTGATTCAGTTATTAGAACTTTTAAAGTATGTTTGGAATAGCTCAGATATATAAATCTTTTTCAACTACTGAGTTTATGAAATCTAAATTCTGATAAAGAGTATCTGTTGCCAGGCATGGTGTCTAATGCCTATAATCCTACCATTTTGGGAGTCCTAGACAGGAGAATTACTTGAGCTCAGGTGTTTGAGATCAGCCTGAGCAAAAGAGACCCCCATCTCGACTAAAAATTAGCAAAACTCGCTGTTCATGGTGGCTCATGCCTGTAGTCTAAGCTACTTGGGTGGCTGAGGCAAGAGGACTGTTCAAGACCAAGAGTTTGAGGTTACTGTGAGCTGTGATATCATGCACTCTACCCAGAATGACAGAGTGAGACTGTCCACACACCCCCACCCCCACCCCCACCCCCACCCCGGAAAAAAAAAAAGAACGACTCAGTGCCCATAGCACAGTGGTTAAGGCACCAGCCACATGTGCCAAGGCTGGCGGGTTTGAACCCGGCCTGGGCCTGCTAAACAAAATGACAACTGCAACAAAAAAATAGCTGGGTGTACCTGTAGTCTCTGCTACTTGGGAGGCTGAGGGAAGAGAATCTCTTAAGCCCAAGAGCTTGAGGTTGCTGTGAGCTGTGATGTCAAGATACTCTACCAACGGTGACATAGTGAGACTCTGTCTCAAAAAAAAGAAAAAAAAAAGCATATCTGATGAAAATTTAGCATCAATTTATGCTAAAGTATAAAATACACAATGACTTTTGTAGATTTGGGCAAAAAATGTAAAATGCTCAAATAATTTTATGTTGATTATACATGTTTAAATGATACTAATTGGATATATTGGGTTAAATAAGATGTTATTAATTTTACCTGTTTTTAAAAACATACCTACTAGGGTAATTTTACATTATACATGTGGTTTACATTAGGCTTCTGCTACATAGTGCTGGTCTAGGGAGGGACTGTGAATGAAGAAGAGAAGGGGTCCCCACTGAGCCCTGGGTTGCTCCATTGCACAGAGGCTATCCAGATGGGGAAGAGCCCGAAGGAAAGCCTGGGAGGGAGCAGACAGCAACAAGGAAAACTGTTGTGTCCCAGGACCTCCTAGAAGAGAGTGTTACCAGGAAGATGGAGTGATCACCTGGTGAGATGTTGCTGCCAGGTCAAGTAATGAGGACAAAGAGTGAACTCTGGGTTCAGCAGCAGAGAGGTCACTGGTGATGCTGGCAGGAAAGGCCAAGCCTGATGGGAAGGTCCAAAGGGAAAGAGAAGAGAGGGCAGCCCTTTAGCAGAGTGTTGCTATGAAGAGAAAACAGGGGTAGCTGGAGAGAGAGGTGAGGTAGGAAGGGAGAAATGGCAATGTGTGTCCAGAGGGATGGCTTGATGGAGAGGGCAGGGTGACTAGAGTGAAGTCTTGATTGGTGGGAGCTGGATGACATGCACAGGAAGGCAGAGGCCTTTGCTGAGGCTGGGAAGATTCATCCATAGGTGCCAGAGTGAAAGCAGGGTTCTCTGGCAGGTAGGTGAGGTGGTGGTGGGAACTTGTGGAAATTCTCTAATGGCAGCAATTTGGTCCAGTGATTTGCCTGTCAGTGGTTGTGCCCACTTGTAGTTAACCCTTGCCTATCTCTCCATCGCAATTCTTCCTTTTTTTTTTTCCTTTGAGACAGTCTTGTTTTGTCCCCTGGGCTGGGGTGTCATCACAGCTCACAGCAACCTCAAACTTCTGGGCTCAAGCAATCCTTCTGCCTCAGCCTCCTGAGTAGCTGGGACTACAGGTACCTGCCACTACCCCGGTTAATTTTTCTATTATTTGTGGAGACAAGGTTGCACTCTTGTTGAGGCTGGTCTTGAACTCCTAGCCTCAAGTGATCCTCCAGCCTTGGCCTTCCACAGTGCTTGGATTACAGGTGTGAGCCACCGCACCCAACCAGAACTCTTTTTTTTTTTTTTTTTTTTTTTTTATTGTAAGACTCAAGGAGACAGCACCCAGTGAAGGCAAATGTCATGTCCTTCACTTCCTGTACACTCTGGACCAGATGCGGAAGGTCCTCTCCTTCCCACATCCAGGATCAGCGCCCCTTCCCCCACCCTCACAGGGCCTGTCTCTCCTCAGGGCACAAGTGAACTGCCTCATCCTCCCTGTTATCCATGGGGATTGTGCAGGTCACTTAGTTCTTTTCTCATTTAAGTCATTTGCATTCTGATTAGCCCTGCTTTGGGTTTGCTATGCTAGGCCATTTTGTCATGTGTGAAGATCATAGACTGTACTTACACAAATTAGATGGAGCAGCCTCCTACACACCAGGCTATGTGGTACGGCCTGCTGCTCCTGTGCTCCATACCTGTTCAGCATGTGACTTTGCTGACTACTGCAGGCGACTGTAACACAGTGGTATTTGTGTACCTAAACATATTTAAACACAGAAAAGATGGAGTCAAAACACAGTATTATAATCTTAGGGGCTCACCATTGTATGTTCTGTTTTGTCATTGACAGAAACATCCTTGTGCAGCACAGGGCTCTACTTGGATTTGGGGCTTGCTCGTTTTTGCCACCCTTTTCCTAAAAGTAGGTCCTGGAGGACTGCCGGGAGCCAATACTTAAGAGCAAGCTCACCTTGAAAACTTATCGCTTAAGTCAAGTGCTTGGAAGGTTACTGCCCTAGGCAAAACTAATATCCTGACCGTTGGATTACCACACCTGCTCCTGGAATTTCCCACCTTCTCATACCCCCGAGCACACTTCCCCCCTCCGCTTGTGTTTAAATAGCTGTTAAAAAATAAAGTTTTTCGGGAGTTTGATCAGAATCCTGTCTTGCTCCCCATTCTTCGTGCCTCTTGTTCCTTTCTTCCACTGTCTCCCTTCATACCCTAGGTCCCTGCTGAACTAGCCCCGCGGGCCGGGGCAGAGGACTGAACCAAAGCTGCTTCCTGTCCTTCCCCCAGAGCTCAACCCAGTGTCTATAACATTTTGCCTATAACAAAATGAAGCTGGATATTTGGAGGAAGTGGTGTCTTAACCTACCATTTGCCAAGTGTTATCTAGAGGCGCCTGGAGGCCATGCAGAGGCTCCTACGCACATTTGCCCACTCAGGGCTCCTTAATTGTGGGGATTAGGCACTTTTCCTAAATAGCTTTGACCCAGGGACTCTTTTGAAATCAGAATGCTTGATAACAACACCTAAGGCCATGAATATATTTTGGAAAATGCAGTTTCTTACCCCTAAATAGAAACTCCCCATGGAGCCATTTAAGGCCAACTTGAGCAGAAAAATTCTGGAGAGCAGGCCTTTGAGACCCTCTCCCATTCTTCTGAGAGCCACAGAATTCAACTCCAACTAACCAGGACCTGCCCTGGGGGCACCTGCTCTCATGGCTGCCTCTGAGCTACTAATCCAGATTTCAGCTCCCAATTCAAGGGGTAAGTTACAAGAGGACTGAGGACTTTCTGGCCAGCCCACTCACCCTAGGTTCTTGGCCATCTCTGTCCAGGGCACTAGGGAAGAGGGGTGGGTGGGGATCTGGTCCCTTCCACTTTGGGCTGCTGTCATAGCCACCAGCTCTAAAAAATATAAAGTTACAAAACACATTAGGGGTCATTATGATCTTGCTCTTCCAAAAGGTTTCTTCTTTTCAAGAGACTCTTTGAGACTTTTAAAGTGTTGTTTACTGGTCATTATCCAACTGACTGATGAATGCAAATTTTGAAAGACTTATAACAACACTGGTTAGGTGTCACTACCAACTGTGTATTGTAATGGCTCATGCCTATAATCCTAGCACTCTGGGAGGCCAAGACCAGTGGATTGCTTGAGTTCATGAGTTCAAGACTAGCCTGAGCAAAAGTGAGACCCTGTCTCTACTAAAAATAGAAAAACTGAGGCTTGAGTAATTGCTTGAGTTGGAGGTTGCTGTGAGCTATGATACCATGGCACTCTACCCAGGGCAATAGCTTGAGACTCCGTCAAAAAAAACCAAAAAACAAAAAACCAACTGTGTATTGAATACCAAAGGCGTTTTAAAAATTCATGAACTGAGGCTCTGTAGCTCACACCTGTAATCCTAGCCCTCTGGGAGGCTGAGGCAGATGGATTGCCTGAGCTCATAGATTCGAGATCAGCCTGAGCCAGAGCAAGACCTCATCTCTAAAAACAGCCAGGTATGGCTTGGCACCCATAGCACAGTGGTTATGGCATCAGCCACATACCTGGTTCGAACCAGGCCCAGGCCAGCTAGTGCCAGCTACTTGGGAGGCTGAGGCAAGAGAATTGTTTAAATCCAAGACTTTGAGGTTGCTGTCAGCTGTGATGCCATGGCACTCTACCAAGGGTGACATAGTGAGACTTTGTCTCATAAAAAATAAAAATGAAAATAAAAAATAAAAACAGCCAGGCATGGTTCGGTGCCCATAGCACAGTGGTTATGGTGCCAGCCACACGCACTGAGGCTGGCAGATTTGAACCCAGCCTGGGCCTGCTAAACAACGACAACTACAACAAAAAATAGCTGGACGTTGTGGTGGGTGCCTACTGTAGGCTGAGGCAAGAGGATTGCTTAAGCCCAAGAGTTTGAGGTTGCTGTGAGCTGTGACCCCATGGTACTCTACCAAGGGTGACATAGTGAGACTCTATCTCAAAAAAAAAAAAAAAAATCTAGTCACACAGAATATTTTAGGAGGATATGGTTTAGGACACGGTATCCTCTTTCCATGTGGAAATTGATGAATGAAAATTTTACCCTCTTTCGGTGTGGAAATCGATGAATGAGCTCACGTGTAGAAGGCAACAAAAAGACGTCAGGACATAAAGATGCTTTTTCTGTGCAGAAACAAAAGCACCTAATCTCCACAAGAACCCTGTGCAGTAGGCAGGCAATTAGTATTATCCCATTTTATAGATGTGAAAACTCACTCCACGATATCTTCTCATACAAGGCATTGCTGGAATAGTAAGCCCAGGTCTGGGGCTCCTGTGTAGCTAGGTGATAGCAGGTGTGAGGCAGGGCAGCCCCAGGGTGTGGAGACAGGAGGAGGAGAGGCTGGGTGGTCCTCTCTGCTTTGTTTCTAGTGTCCCTGGGGCTGGGGAGGGCAACCCTTCCTAAAGACGGGTGAGGAACTCTGCCCAGCAGGCCTGCTTTCTTGGGCTGCTCTGGATTTACCCTTCCCAATAAACCAGATTCTGCAAGGTTATTCCACATGAGAGCCCCCAGCAGCACAGCTGTGCAGCCTTATGGTGAAGCTGGTGGGGCCTTGCTTTGCTCTGGGCCCAGAACCATGTGTCAGCTCCTCTGCTGCTGCTTTTGCCTGTCTCCAATTAACACTCAATAAAGAGAATTCCATAGGCCCCACTCACCCTTCCTAGTGGCCCCACATCATAGGGCCCTACCCAGGAGGCAGACTGGACATCTGGAGCCATTTGGCTTGGGGAGATAGTAGGGCCTCCGGGAGTAAGGTAGTAGCCCCTTCCTGGGGCTGCCCTGCAGTAGGGCTGTGGGCCAGGCCTTGTACTCTCAGGAGACTGCAGGTGAGAGAGGCAGACATGTGGGAAGGGTCTTTGTGGATGAGATGATATTTGAGCTAGATCTGGAAGAATGGGTAAGATTCCAGCGAGCAGATAGATAGAACATTCTGGGAGGAGTAAAGAAAATAAGGCAGATGTTCATGGAGCAGCAGGGAGCCTTGTGTGGCTGGAGGAGGAGTGTGTGGAGGGGATGTTCAGGGAAATGATGCAGAATTGTGCTGAGGCGAGACTGGGAAGGGGGTGTATTTTGGGGTGGGGGTTGGACAGTGGGCAGCCTGGGTCCCTAAGACATTAGCCAGAGCAGAGCCCTATCCTTGATCTCTCTTTTCCCACTGCCTTGGCGTGTAACATGATTGAGTTGTGCTGTGTGAAGTCGTTGAGGTTTGAGACTGATTGACAGCAGTAGATCCTAGCCTGACCTGACTAGTAGATGGGGGAGGGAGAGCTGCTCTCTCAGCAGTATGGGCCTCCCCTCCACTCCCTTAGCCCCAACTCCCCCCACACACACACAGACATGGGCAGAACTGGGGAAGACATCAGGGCTTGCCACGCTCAGTGGTCCACGGCTGGGCTCAGACTGCATTCCCTGGGCATCTATACTCCACAGTGGGGACAGGAGCCACCTGTCCCTATAGGGTGGGCCACAGGTGGTAGAAGATGGATCGTGCCGATTCTCTGGTAGCGCTAGGCAGCCCGGCCCCTGTCCTAGGCTGGAGGTCAGACTGGGTCCTCAAGGCTTGAGTCTCACCTCCTCCAGCCAGTCATCTATGGGGATCTCTAAGCAACACAGGCTTGGCCAACCACCTGTAATCCCAGGGTAAGGTCCAAATCCCTCAATGAAGCTTCAAGGTCATTTTCAGCCTGGCTCTTCCCAATCTGCTTGGCCCCTTCACCCTCACTCTGCTTCTTCCACTGCCCAGGACTCTGTCTTCCCAGCTCTTGGATGACAGCCTGTGCCATCTCTACGTAGAGTGCCCTTGGTGCTGCTGTCCCTGCTCTGTTCCCGCCTTCCCTCACTCTCTGAACCTTCTGCAGACCTCTGCCTTTCTTAACCCTCAAGTAGCTCTAGAGTCAAAAAGTCTCTCTAGCTCCTTGTGGCCCAGTGGTCCCTGACAGTTCCTTCTGCATCTCTGGGAGGCAGAAAAGGGATCGTCCCCTCCACCAGGGCAGTGTCAGGCATCACCAGTGCTGCTGTCAGAGGTGAGCAAAATGAACACAGCCTTTGCCCTCCTGGAGCTGACCATATTGGGGGCAGATGAACAAACAAATCTGGAAATATTGCCTGAAAGGAAAAATGGGGGAGGAGGGTTGGGTTTTTTTTTTTGCAATTTTTGGCCAGGGCTGGGTTTGAACCCACCACCTCTGGTATATGGGGCCAGCACCCTACTCCTTTGAGCCACAGGTGCCACTTGAGGAGGGGTCTTTTCTAGATGTGTGTCAGAGGTTGCTAGGGAAGGCTTCTTTGAGGTTTTGAAACTGAGGCCTCCTTGGGATGGGAGGTGGGAGTGTGGGGCAGGTAGAGGGAAGAGTGTGTGTTAAGACCCTGGGCAGTGGAAGAATGACCTTGAGCTGCAGGACCCTGCAACCCTCACCCATTCTCATTCCCCAGAATTGTCCTCCCCTTTTCTTCTTCCTCTCCTCTTTCCTGTTCTTCTACCAACCCTCTCCCCCGCCTTAACTATAGCAGGTGCCAGGGATGCACCAGGCACTGGCCTCAGCCTTTACACTCTTATCCCTCAACAATCCTGGGAGCCAACAAATAATGAAGTGCATATTCCAACCCAGGCAGGAGACTGATCCCTTTTCTTCCTGGCTCATCTTTTCCCTGCCAGGCTGACGTGCTTTGAGAGTGGAAGAAGCCATGGCCAAAGTCAAGCTGCTGCCCAGGACCATGGACCCCACCACCGGTAATGGGAAGCCATATGGGTGCTGAGCTCTGAATGACTTGATGGTTTCAGCCAGAATTAATGGGTATTGTTTTTGTTGCTGTCCCCAAGTCTGTCTGCCAGCATCTCAAAGAAAGTAAAATTGCCACAATAAACCAAGGGATCAGGCCATCACTCATGACTGATAAAATCACTGACAACATAACTTCTGTGATTACAGTGGAGCCCCAGTAACTAACAAGGCAGTCAAGTCCAATTGCAGCCCCAGTGGGCAGCAGGAAGGAACCTGCCTTTTCTGGGCACCCATCATTCCTGGCATGGTCACCTACAACATTAATCCACAGCAACCTCTAATTCTGTTGCTGAATGAACTGTGACTCCTGAAGTTCAGGCACATGCTTGAGGTCATACGGCCTGTACAAGGGTAGCTGGAGGTGGAACACAGGGCCTCCTGACCCCAAAGCCCACATCTCTTTCCAGCCCTCTGTATTTCCAGCTGATCTGGCAGGGCAGGGAGCAAGGCCAGGGCCTCCCTGGGTGGTCTGGCAAGGCAAGGCCCAGACACCTCCTAGGAGCTGAATCTGAGAAGCTTCCCCCAGGAGAAATGCTTTGGGGCCTCCCCAGCCCCTTTCTAGAACGCTTTCTTAGAAGCGTCTTTGCAGGATTGTGGTCATACATTTTTGGCAATAATCTGATATTTGGTTCTCAAACCGTATGACTTCTAGAGCATGAAGAGAGATGTAGAAAAGTGAAGGGTTAGGTTGAAGAAAAGGCTTTCTGGGAGCCGTGTGAGGGGATGAAGCTGCTTTTCCAAGAAATGAAGTCAGCCTCATTTTTTTATATTTCTGTGACCTTGTAGGTTAGTAAGCTCCTAGTCTATGATGGGGGCTGGGGGCGGGGGAGGAGGCTTGAGGTTTTCCAACCTGGAATCCCCTGTGTCTTAGGCTGTCTCCTCACAGGTCCTGGACAGCTTAACTGACTAGAATAGTTTCTAGAAACAGTGCTTCCTCTCACAAAGTTTTCTCACAGAGAGAAAACTTCTCCTTCTAGGAGACCAGAAAAGGGCAGTTTTATGGATTTAGGCCGCTGAGCCACAAGCACATCTGAGAAAGGGTCACCATTTTTCTTTTCTTTTTTTTTTTTTTGAGAGAGAGCCTCAAGCTGTTGCCCGGGTAGAGTGCTGTGGCATCACAGCTCACAGCAACCTCCAACTCCTGGGCTCAAGCGATTCTTCTGCCTCCACTTCCCAAGTAGCTGGGACTATAGGCACCCACAGCAATACCCGGCTATTTTTTGGTTGCAGCCGTCATTGTTGTTTGGCCGACCCGAGCTGGATTCGAACCCGCCAGATCAGACATATGTAGCTGGTGCCTTAGCTCCTTGAGCCACAAGCGCCAGGCCACTATTTCTTTTTTTGAGACAGAATCTCACTATGTTGCCCTCAGTAGAGTACTGTAACATCACAGCTCACAGCAACTTCAAACTTTTAGGTTTAAGTGATTCTCTTGCCTCAGCCTCCCAAGTAGCTGAGGCACGTACCACAATGCCCAGCTACTTTTTGTTGTAGTCATTGTTGTTTAGCAGGCCCAGGCCGGGTTTGAACCCACGTGATTCAGTGTATGTGGCCAGTGCTAACCACTGAGCAATGGATGCCAAGCCAGGGTCACCATTTCACCATTTCTTTCTTTCTTTTTCTTTTTTTTTTCAGACAGAGCCTCAAGCTGTCACCCTGGGTAGAGTGCTGTCGCATCACAGCTCACAGCAACCTTGTTGCTGGGCTCAAGCGATTCTTCTGCCTGGGCTCAAGCAATTCTCCTGCCTCAGCCTCCCAAGTAGCTGGGACTACAGGCGCCTGCCACAATGCCTGGCTATTTTTTTGGTTGCAGCCGTCATTGTTGTTTGGCGGCTGGGCTGGATTTGAATCCACCAGCTCAGGTGTATGTGGCTGGTGCCTTAGCTGCTTGAGCCACAGGCGCCAAGCGTCTGTTTTTTTTTTTGTTTTTTTTTTTTTTGAGACAGAGTCTTACTATGTCACCCTCAGAAGTGCCATGGTGTTGCAGCTCATAGCAACCTCAAACTCTTGGGCTTCGGCAATTCTCTTGCCTCAGCCTCCCAAGTAGCTGGGACTACAGGCGCCCACCACAACACCCAGCTTTCTTTTTGTTGTAGTTGTCATTGTTGTTTGGCAGGCCCAGGCTGGGTTCAAAGCCAGCAGCCTCAGAGTATGTGGCTGGTGCCCTAGCTGCTGAGCTACAGGTGCCGAGCCAGGGTCACCATTTCTTAAACACTCACCATGTTGAGGAAGTAAGTTAGACATTTTACACCTATTTTTATAACTCCATTGAGGTATATTTTATGCATATTTTACATAATTCACTCATGTCCAGTATGTAAAATTCAATGAACTTTTAGTAAATTTATCAAGCTGTGCAACCATCACCATAAGCCAGTTTTAGAACATTTCCATCACCCTAATAAGATCCCTCATGCCCCTATACTGTTAAACTTTAGTCTCTCTTGGCCCCGGACAACTACTAACTTATTTTCTGTCTTTATACAGATCGTCCTTTCCAGACATTTCTCTTTTTTTCTTTATCTTTTTCTTTTTTGAGACAGAGTCTCATTTTGTTGCCCTCAGTAGAGTGCTGGGCTGTCATAGCTCACAACAACCTCAAACTCTTGGGCTCAAGTGATTCTCTTGAATCTCAGGTGATTCTCAGTCTCTCAAGTAGCTGGTACTACAGGTGCCTGCCACAACGCCGGGTTATTTTTAGAGATGGGGTCTCACTCTTACTCAGGCTGGTCTCAAACCTGTGAGTTCAGGCAATGCACCCACCTCAGCCTTCCAGAGTGCTAGGATTACAGTTGTGAGCCGCTGTGCCTGGCCTCGAGACATTTCTTTTCCTTCTTTTTTTTTTTTTTTTTGAGACAGAGTCTCACTCTGTTGCCCTGGCTAGAGTGTTGTGGCATCAGCCTAGTTCAGAGTAACCTCAGACTCCTGGGCTCAAGTGATCCTCCTCCCTCAGCCTTCCCAGTAGCTGGGACAACAGGTGCCCACCACAATATCTAGCTAATTTTTCTGTTTTAAGCAAAGATGGGTCTCACTCTTGCTTAGGCTGGTCTTAAACTCCTGAGCTCAAATGATCCTCCTCCAGTGTTGGCCTCCCAGAGTATAGGATTGTGGTGAGAGCCACCGACCCCAGCCCGGACGTTTCATATAAATGGCATCAGTCTCTTGGGTTTGGCTTCTTCACTTTGCATTTGTTTTCCAGGCTCACCCAGGGATGGCACTGCATGCACTAGTGGTTTGTTCCTTAGCATGGCTCAGCAGTATTCCACTGGGTGGAGGTACCACAGTCTGTCTATCCAGTCACTACCGGACGGCCATTTAGGCTGCTTTCAATTTTTGGCTATTATGAAAAATGCTACTGAGAATATTTGCATGTTAAGTCTATCCTTTCTAATCCTCACCCAATGCTGTGAGGTAGATATTGTCATCTTTGCTTTACAGATGAGGACATCAAGGATCATGGAGATTAAGTAACTCACACAAGATCACATGGCTGTCATATTTCATCAGGCCCAGAAAGCACATTTTTTCCTATATCTTCATGTTTCTGGAACGGAGAAGCATCCTGTACTCAGTGGCTTGTCATAGCTTATTTGGCAGCATTTTCATCTTTCTTAGTGATACATAAAATGACGGTATATTTTACAATCAAGGGCATCTTAAATTTGATGAGATAGGCTGGCGTTGTGTCAGGACTCTCAGTTGCAAGTGTCATAAGTTCAACTCAAAGGGGAATTTCCCAGCTGGGTATTTGGAATAGGTCTTTGGATTGGAGGAAAAGCTGCAGGGCCCCTGGAAGTGGGACTCTACTCTGTTAGATCTCTACCCATCTTTTGTCCATGCTCTTCTTTGCCAGCAGTTCTCTTTCTCTGTCATGCAACCCCAGTTTAATAGTCCTGGGAGTGAGGCAAGTCAGAAAACCTGCACGTCAAACAATGGAAGAGTTTTGATTGGTTCTGTTTATATCATACACCTATCTCTGTCCAATCACTGTGCTTGGGGGGTGGGTTCCACAGTGGTCCAGCCTGGCTGATAAGCCCTTCCTTGTTGCTAGAGGGGAGGTAGGAAGGAGTAAGTGAGCTTGGCCAGGATCGCTGTGTCCTCAGAGCATTGTCACACGGCATCACTTGCTGTCAGTGCCAACGTTCCAGGCCAAGGGGGTCTTCAGAAAGAATATATGAAGTTTCATTCTGTTGTGAGGTAATATTCTAAAGTGCTTAATTATGCCTCTAAAAATTATGTTGTTTGAAGTACTTAATAAAGCAATTAAATATGCATGAAATATACTAGATGTAATTACGTTTAAACCTCTCATCAGGTAAAGATTTGTTAGCAGACAGTTCTCTCATAGAAACATAAAAAACCTTTTAGGAAACTAAATCTCTGAATTTGCTTTGTTGAATTAAGCTTCAAGGTGTTACCTTATATTTAACAGGCTTTAAACTGTAGTATCTTCTGCATCCTTCCCAAAATATCTGGCACCTTCTTTCTCACCTCCACCTTTTTGCTCCCTTTCCTAAGTCTGTGTTGCCCTTTCCATCTACTCAAATTCTTTTTTTTTGCAGTTTTTGGCCAGGGCCGAATTTGAACACACTACCTGTGGTAGATGGGGCTGGCGCCCTGCTCCTTTCAGCCACAGGCACCGCCCCATCTACTCAAATTCTATATTCAGATTAACGTCGCTGCCTCTGAAAGAGTCTTTCCTAGTAACTCCATGTAAAGGCAGTTTCTCCCCCTTCTGGATTCCCACAGCCCTGCTGACAGGACCGGTTATTCGGCACATATGAGAGAAGAGCAGGATAGTTTCCTGAGCACTGGCTGGGTTTTTCTTCCCCGTGTTTTCATTTTCCCATTCTAGGGAATTAGTCTATACCTTTGCCTGAGGGAAGGTTAAGTCATGGGCTTGAGACACATCCAGTATTATTCTGATAGAGATTAAGTTGCTATAACAAGAGATCTCAAACTGCAGTCATTCAAAGAAGACAGAATTTTATTTCTCTCTCTTGTACCAATCCAGAGGTGGCAGCAGTGGCTGGAGATGGGTAAGCTCCTCAGCTTCGTGTAGTTTCTCAGGGACCCAGGTTTCCTTTCTTTTGTTGCTTCTCCATCTCCTATGATGCTATCTTCGTCTGCATAGCTGCATGACCATTCCCTTTGTGTTCCAGCCCTTGAAAAGGTGAAAGAGTTTGGAAAAGCACTTGCCCAGTGTTTCCCAGCCAAAGCTTGGAAATAGTGCACATCGCCTCCACTCACATTTCATTGTCTAGAGCTATATCTGGCTGCAAGGAATGAGGAGTATTGTGGTCTCTATCTTTTTTTTTTTTTTTTTTTTTTTTTTTGGTCTCTATCTTATCTAAAACTCAATGAGTGATGCCCATGGCTCAGTGGGTAGGGCGCCGGCCACAAGCACCGAGGCTGGCGGGTTCAAACCCAGCTCTGGCCTGCTAAACAACAATAACAACTGCAACAAAAAAACAGCTGGGCATTGTGGTGGGTGCCTGTAGTCCCAGCTACTTGGGAGGCTGAGGCAAGAAAATCTCTTAAGCCTGAGAGTTTGAAGTTGCTGTGAGCTATGATGCTATGGCACTCTACCCAGGGCAACAGCTTAAGACACTGTCTCAAAAAAAGCCCCCAAAAACCTCTGTTATAGCTTGGTGCCTGTGGCTCAAGCGGCTAAGGCGCCAGCCACATACACCTGAGCTGGCAGGTTGAATCCAGCCTGAGCCCTCCAAACAACAATGACAGCTACAACCAAAAAAAATAGCCAGGTGTTGTGGTAGGCGCCTGCAGTCCCAGCTACTTGGGAGGTAGAGGCAGGAGAATCACTTGAGCCCAGGAGTTGGAAGTTGCTGTGAGCTGTGATGCCACAGCATTCTACCCAGGGCGACAGCTTGAGGCTCTGTCTCAAAACAAACAAACAAAAAAACAAACCTCAGTTACTAAGGAAGAAAGGGAGAAGACATTTTGAGGCATAACTAGCATCTTACTACATTTTCCTTTTTGGCATTAGTTTCCCAAAACTGTTGTTGAAGAGATTAGGCTGAGTGCTTCTGGGGACAGGGAAGCCACGTGAAGCAGTGAGACCCAGAAGAGTCTGGGGAAAGAAGAGGGGTCTTGTTCCAATGACCTATTGCTGCATTATAAGACAACCCAAAAAGATAAACTTTACACATGTCATGAGAACTAACTCAAGATAGATTATAGACCTAAACACAGAATTAAAAACTCCCAGGAGGCTCAGCACCTGCAGCTCAAGCGGCTAAGGAACCAGCCACACACACCAGAGCTGGCAGCTTGGAATCCAGCCCAGGCCTGCCAAACAACAATGACCAACTACAACCAAAACATAGCCGGGTGTTGTGGTGGGCACTTGTGCTCCCAGCTACTTGGGAGGCTGAGGCACAGGAATCACTTATGCCCATGAGTTTGAGGTTGCTGTGAGCTATGATGCCAGAGCACTCCACCAAGGGTAATAGCTTGAGACTCTGTCTCAAAAAAAAAAAAAAAAAGCAAGCAAGCAAGAAAGAAAGAAAAGAAAAGAAAAGAAAAGAGAAAAACTCCTAGGACCTAACATGGGAAAAAAGGTAGATGACCTTGGGTTAAAAAAAAAAAAAGAAAAAGAAGAAAAAGTCTATTCTTAAATGTCCAATCAGCTCCAAGACAAAACTTCATTTTAGCTTTAGGCGGCAAAAGATGTTATGGCAAGGATACAGATGTTTAAAAAGAAATCAAGGGTCACTATAGCCTGGAACATAAGGAATGGCTTTTTGTCAGATTTCTTAATTCCGCAGGTGGCCAAAGGGCCCTTTCCTTCCACCTTCTGCTTTTAGCTCCTCAAGCTATTTCTGCTCTCTCTTTTGGCTGGAATACCTGGTGTTCCTTGTCTATCTCTTCGTTCTGCCTTTTGGTCTGTTTCAGAGGCTGCTTCTTACCACCTTCATGATTGGACCAGAAGTTTTCAATTTTAATGAAGTCCACTTATCAAATTTTTTTTCTTCATGGATTGTGCCTTTGGTGGTGTATTTCAAAAGTCAATACCAAGCCCAGGCTAGACTCTTGGTTTTGTTTTTCTTTTTTTTGAGACAGAGCCTCAAGCTGTTGTCCTGGGTAGAGTGTTGTGGCATCACAGCTCACAGCAACCTCCAACTCCTGAGCTCAAGCGATTCTCCTGCCTCCGCCTCCCAAGTAGCTGGGACTACAGACATCTGCCACAACGCCCGGCTATTTTTTGGTTGCAGCCGTCATTGTTGTTTGGCGGGCCCAGGCTGGATACAAACCCGCCAGCTCAGGTGTATGTGGCTGGCGCCTTAGCCGCTTGAGCCACAGGCACTGAGCCCTAGACTTTTGTTTTTTTAAAAAAGTCATACAGTAGCTCATCATTTGGGGGGTTTTCTGATCTCTGAGTTTTCTCTCATCCATTCCTACCTTAGCTATGAATTAAAGCCAGCCTAGAAAAAAAATTGAAAACTTCTGCCCTGCGAAAGACATTGTCACGAGAATGAGAGAAAATATTTCCAAAAGACTTACCTGATACAGGACTATTATTCAAAGTACACAAAGACCTCTTAAAATTCGACAATAAGAAAACAACTTGTGGGTGGCTCTTGTGGCTCAAAGGGGTGGGGCGCCAGCCCCATATGCCAGAAGTGGCAGGTTCAAACCTAGCCCCGGCCAAAAACTGCAAAAAAAAGAAAACAACTTGTTTCAAAACTAAAAGAGGGCCAGGTGAGGTGGCTCACACATGTAATCCTAGCACTCTGGGAGACCTATGCGGGTGGATTGCCTGAGCTCACAGGTTTGAGACCAGTCTGAGCCAGAGCAAGATCCCATCTCTAAAAATAGCTGGGCATTGTGGCGGGCGCCTGTGGTCCCAGGTACGTGGGAGGCTGAGTCAAGAGAATCACTTGAGCCCAAGAGTTTGAGGTTGCTGTGAGCTATGACACTACAGCACTCTAGTGTGGGTGACAAAGTAAATGCTGTATCAAAACAAAAAAAAAAAGTATGCAAAAGACCTAAACCAGCAGTTCTCAGCCTGTGGGTCATGATCCCTTTCTAACAATGAAAATACATCCTGCATATCAGATATTTACATTACAATTCATAACAGTAGCAAAATTACAGCTATGAAGTAGAAATGAAAATAATTTTATGGTTGGGGGTCACCACAACATGAGGAACTGTATTAAAGGGTCGTGACCTTAGGAAGGTTGAGAACCACTGCCCTAAACTGACACCTTACTACAGAAGATATGCAGATGGGAAATAAACATATGAAAAGATGTCTAATATTATGTCGTTCGGGAATTGCAAGTTAAAACAATGAGATGCCACTGTACAGCTATAAGAAGGGCCAAACACGGAAAACACCAAACATTGGCAAGGATGTAGACAACAGAAATTCTCATTCAGTCTGGTGGGAATACAAAATAGCGCATCGCTTTGGAAGAGAGTGTGGTGGTTTCTTGTACAACCAGACATACTCTTACCATGTGATCTAATAATTGTGCTCCAGGGTATTTACCCAAAGGAATTAAAAACTTATGTCCACAAAGAAACCTATACACAGATGTTTATAGCAGCTTTTTCTTTTTCTTTTTTCTTTTCTTTTTTTTTTTTTTTTTTGAGACAGAGGCTCAAGACAGAGGCCCTGTGTGGAGTACTGTAGTGTCACCGCTCACAGCAACCTCCAACTCTTAGGCTTAAGTGATTCTCCTGCCTCAGCCTCCCAAGTAGCTGGGACCACAGAGCCAGCCACAACACCTGGCTATTTTTTGGTTGTAGTTGTCATTGTTTTGGCAGGCCAGGCTGGATTCTAACCCACCAGCTCCAGTGTATGTGGCTGGCGTCCTAGCCGCTTGAGCTATAGGCGCTGGGCCTATAATGAAGTCCTTTTAATGAAGTTGTCATTATAAAAAAAAGTTGCCTTTTCCAGAATGTCATATTTGCAATCACACAGTAAAAAGTATTCTTTTCAGGTTGGGTTTTCCCACTTAGTAATATGCATTTCAGTTTCCTCCGTGTTTTCATGTCTTAATAGCTCTTTCATTTTGTAAGTTTTGTGTTTTTGAGAGTTTCACATTTACCTGGGTAGAGTACCAGGGTGGCACGCCTAGCTATGGCATCACAGCTCACAGCAAACACAAACTCTTGGGCTTAAGAGACCCTCTTGCCTCAGCCTCCCAAGTAGCTAGGACTACAGGAGCCCACCACAACACCCAGCTATTTTTTGGTTATAGTTGTCATTGTTGTCTGGCAGGCCTGGGCTGGATTCAAACCTGTCAGCTCTGGTGTATGTGGCTGGCGCTTTAGCTGCTTGAGCTAAGGTCGCCAAGCCACTCTCTGTTTATTTTTTAACATGGGGGTCTTGCCATGTAGCCCTAGCTGGTCTTGAACTCCTGGCCTGAAGTGCTCACCCTGCCTCAACCTCCCAAAGTGCTGGGATTATAGACATGAGCCACCTTGCCTGGCTGATAACTCATTTCTTTCAACACTAATATTCCTTTGTCTAATCTACCACTGTTTATTTGTCCATTCATCTACTTTAAAAGACGTCTTATTTTCCTCCACGTTTGGAAAATTAAAATATATATATTTTTTTAGCAACAACGATCTCTCAATGAGAGACCTTTAGGCTGGTATCAAATTCCTGGCCTAAAGTAATGCTCCTGCCTCAGCCTCCCAAGTTGCTGTGATACAAACACTAGCCACTGTGTCTGGCTCAAGTTTTGGCAATTATGAAAAAGGGATTGTAGACATGAGCCTTTTCATGTCTATAATGGCACTTCATTAAATGGCACTCTACCCAAGGTCTGGAGTCTCAAAAAAAAATTTTTTTTTCTTGAAATCAATTTAAATCTGACCTTGAGCCCTTCACCACCAAAGCTGGTGGGCATTATGGCAGCTCTGCCTTCCATAAACTTTTCTAGGACTGCTTGTGTTCTTGTTGAATCTGGATGGCCTTGTGGCTCTCTAGCAGCCAGTAGGGTGCAGCAGGAGTTACACGACTCT
>CAUYPK010135222.1:0-48453 GCA_963574355.1 Loris lydekkerianus
TTTATTTATCTTTATAAAAAAAAAAAACAATTTAATTAAAAAATTTTCACACAAAAACCGCCATTTATTAAAAAAAAAAAAAAAAAAAAAAAAAAAAAAAAAAAAACAGTGGGAAAGAAGAAATAGGATTAGATGTAACCAGTTGCTAAGAAGACACTTGATTAAATGGATATGGAATGGACAAAATAGGAAGAGAAAAATTTCCTTGGCAGCTATACCACTATGGATAAAGAAAGCAAAATATCGAATGGTGCACATCATGAAAAAAGTTCTATGAAAACCTGTAAAAAATTTCCCTTAGGCTCAAATGTAGTTTCTTTCATCTTAGTGGAAGTCTGGTAAGTGATTTGTTTGAAAGATTGTGCCAGACTCCCCCAACTGAGAAATACCACATCAATAACCCTCCCTTTCCAAGACATATGATTCCATTAGGTTCATTTTTCTTTAAAGCATAGGTACATCACTTAAAATGATTTCTAATCCTCAGTCTATATACCCATTTACCTCCCTTTCTTTGAAAATCTGAGTAAATTCCAAGTAATGAAATGAGGATAATTGCACACTATTTTGCGACATATGACAGAATCTGGACTAAAAACTACATTCAATTTAAACTTAAATTAATATAGAAAATAAATCAAACTTTCTAATCCTTTCTTCAGATTAAATCAATGTAAACGACAAAATGACTCTGTTGGATATTTCTGACTTTTAAATTAAATTTGCACCTTGACAAAATGTAACTTCAGGCATATGTATGAATAACACGGTGACATTTTCTTCAGCATTTTAAAAAATGGGAAAATATTTAAAAAGGGATGAGTTACTTGTAGAGAAACTATTCATATTTCTTCTTAACTTTGCCTCGGGGACACCATTGCCATTATACTACTTCTCAGTTTTTAATGATGTTTTTGAATTATCTCACTGTGAGACTCGAGATCAATTGAGAATATACTGATAGAATTCAAATATCATACACTCCATAGGTAGGCAAAGTTCAGAGCACAGAATCTACCATTTATGGACTAGATATGATAACACTGTTTGTTAACTCACTCAAAAAATATGTTCAAGTGTCTAGGATAATCACCTATTGTGCCAGTAATTATGGTAGGCACAAGGAATATGACAATGAATAAGACACCTATGATCTTTAGAAGACAAAATTGAAAAGTTAACATTCACAAACAAGTAGTAAAGATGAGTGAAGTTTCAAAATTCGGCAAAAGGAGAGAGAGAACCAGAATCAGATGGAAAAGTCATGGAGATCACTCAAAGAGATGTGGTTCAGGCTGAGGTATCAAGGATGAAGCAACTAAGAAAAGACTGAGGGTAGAACTCTCTTGGAATGGGAGCATACTTTTATATACAGGAGTCAAGATAGAGCTTGCAATGTTTTTTTGTTTGTTTGTTTTTGTTGTTGTTGTTTTTTTTTAATTATTTTGCAGTTTTTGGTCAGGACTGGGTTTGAACCAGCCACCTCCGGCATATGGAGCCGGAGCCCTACTCCTTTGAGCCACAGGCACCGCCCACTTGCAATGTTTTAAGAACTTCAAAAAATCAAATGAGGCTGAAGCAAAGGTGAGTTTTCAAAAAAGAAAAGAAAGAATATGAGGTGACCTTAGAGACTGCTGTTGAGGCCACTTCATAGTATTTTCTGTTATGTCGTAATACAAGTTGATATTTTATTCTATATGGAGGAGAAGCCGTTAAAGAATTTCAAGAAGAAATATTGTAGTTGATTATCTGCTATATGAGGTTGTGCACTTGCATTGGTACCACTGTACAAATAACTCTGTAAAGTTTCATAACCTCACAGCTCTGCTCACATTGACACATGGCAGTGTCTTGCTGAGTGGTGTTCCTTATTGTTGTTGTATGTCTTTGTGTGTCATGAGACAATAACTCTGATGATTATTCCAGAAAGAGAGTTCCAAAATTGCTTTGAAGAGTGGACTAGGTGCTGGCATCAGTGCATAGCTCCACAAGGCACATGTCTTCAAGTCTGAAGGTGACCATAATGATATTCAGCAATGAGATATGTAGCACTTTTCCTAGGATGAGTCTGCAAACTTAATTGTCAGATCTTGTAGTGCTATCTTAAAAGAATAGTTCTAACATATTCTACTATTAGGCTTTTCTGTCTCCATCCCAGTTTTATCTACTTCTAGGTAATGAAATGTATTACAAGTGTGAAAATAATCCAGCAATGCTAGTGCATAACCACAGTTATAACAACAGCAGAAATTTCCACAGAGTTGTACGAATCTGGATCTCCATTGACAAATTAACAATAGGTTATAGAATAATAAGTAGCCTAGGCTCTCAGACTTTTGTTCCTATGGTGGAAGAAATTGAAGCTCAGAGAAGTAGAGCTAAAATATTTTAAATTTGCTTTTTCTTTTTGACAATGAGAAAATTGAGGTTTGTTTCTATTTTATCTTAAGTGCATTTTATTATATTTCAAACTTTAGGTGGCTTGTTATCATAAATATTTTTATTTCTTGTTATTTGGTTTATGGTAATTTTTTAGGCAAATTAAAGGAAGAAATCAATGAATACC
The DNA here is from genome assembly GCA_963574355.1 of Loris lydekkerianus. Classification (NCBI taxonomy): domain Eukaryota; kingdom Metazoa; phylum Chordata; class Mammalia; order Primates; family Lorisidae; genus Loris; species Loris lydekkerianus. The sequence continues at coordinate 2,567 of CAUYPK010135222.1, forward strand.
TTTTAAACAGTTTAAAAAAAAAGTTCCTGTAATATTTTTAAACATTACTATGGAAATGCTATTTATTTAAACTTTTTTACAGCTTTGTGTATAAACACACAGTTTTATACACTGCATAAAAACCAGAAAATAAATAAGATAAGAAAAAAAGTGCCTGCCTTCATTCAGAACCCAACATGAGAGGAATATAAAAAGAAAGTAATGACTTTAAAGGATGAAAATAAATTACATTTCTGAAAGTCTTTTAGTTTTAATAATCTCCAATGTTAATTGTATCCAGGAAAATTAAAGCACTAACTTTACTTTGTCAATGCAACATTATTTTAATTAGCTTTCTTTATTTGAATGTAATACACATTGACATTACATTTTCAAGATTTTGTGAAGGCTGGAAGTCTATCCTGAAGCAGAGTTTTGTTCAGTGCATCATTTAAAATCATTTGATTGCTATAAGAATCTATTTTAATTTATTAATAGGATAGATACTAGAAAACAATAATTACATTCTGATCACAGAATATGTTTTTTATGGTTTTTCCATTGTTTCTGAACCTTCTAGGTCATATTAGTACACTAATAAAATGCCCATGGCTTTTATCATTCTGGATAACAATAATCTACCAATGTTTTCTCCCAAGAGGAACAATGTCTCTATGTTCAAACAACAATATGACTATCACATTTTATTTTGCATTTTAAAAATGTTGAATGTAACAGAAAGATTGAGCCATGCTTACAGATAATTATCAGTTCAAAAGTAGGAAAAATTTATGACCAAGCTATCATTCAGCATAAGATTAGTTTCCAAGACTTTATTTGAGTATGAAGATTTCTGTTGCTATTGAGTTCAACTTTAATAATATCATGGTCCAAGAAGATACAAAAAATAATTTCTATTCTTTTAAATTTGTTGAGGTTAGATTTGTATCCTAAGATATGATCAATTTTGGAGGATAATCCATGGGCTGATAATAAGAGTGTGTATTTAGTTTTCTTGGGATAAAATGTCCTATATATGTCTGTTAAGTCCATTTGTTCTATGGCCATGTTTAAGTCCATTATTTATTTAGTTTCTGCTAAGAGGATCTGTCCAATACTGCCAGTGGGGTGTTAAAATCTCCAACTATTGTAGTGCAGGAACATATCACATTGATCATATCAGTTAGGGTTTGTTTTATAAATCAAGAAGTATTCTGGTAGGGTGAATAAATATTAATTGTTGAATCTCTTCATGCTGTGTACTTCTTTTGGCAAATATATAGTGTCCATCCTTGCATTTTTAAATTTTTGTTGTTTAAATCCAATTGTATCTGCAAATAATATTGCAACCCAAGCTTTTTCTATATTCCATTTGCCTGGATTACTATTGCCCATCCCTACACCCCGAGTTTTGTCTTATCCTTTGAGGTAAGGTGAGTTTCTTGGAGTCAACAGGTATCTGGCCTGAGTTTTTATATCTACTCAGCCATCCTATACCTTTTTAGAGGATAATTAACTCATTCCCATTAATTGAGAGAATTGATAGGCATGATGAAGTTTTGCTCATCTGTTTGCCTGAAGGTCAGAGCTTGTTTTTATCCCCTTCACCCTTGTAGAAGCTAAGTTTTGTTCTTAAATTTCTGGGCTTTTGATAATATCTAGTATCCTTTCATGATAAAAACACTCAAGAAAATAGGCTTAGGTGAGATTTTTTTTAAATGGACACAGGCCATGTACAGCAAACCCATAGTCAATATCATATTGAATGGAGTAAAATTGAAACCATTCCACTTAGATCTGGAACTAGACAAGGATGCCCACTGTTACTACCACTATATATTATGTGGTAGGAAAGGAAGGGAATTCTATTCTGTACATTATAAACTCAATAGCAATTTTTTGCAAGAAAGCATAAGAGAAAGGCTTCCAAAAATTTTTTTATTTAACTGGGTGGAGTATAAACTAAAGATTTAGTTTATTTTAGGACATGAAAAAATAACAATAGCAAAAATATTTTATTTATATTATTTTATAACTTTAACAAAAAGCTTTGTTGAATATGATCATATTTGATTTTTGCATCTATTGATAGCACTTATATTGTTACACCTATTTTAGACCCGATCAGGCACATTTAGGGTGGTATGGCCCTACACTGTTACTTCTATTTTACAAGTGAGAAAGCTAAGCCTCTGAGAGGCCTTGAAGGTAATAAATGACAAACCAAGCCTTAAGACCATGATGACTGTTAATGCAGGGATAGCGCATATTATAATACTATAGTGTTGGAAGTCCTAGCCATCACAATCAGCGAGAGAAGGAGATCAAAGGTATTCAAATGGAGACTGAGGGGGTCAATCTTTCACTCTTTGCAGATGACATGATCTTATATCTGAAAATCTCAGGGACTCAATTACAAACCTCTTAAAAGTTATTAAAGAATAGACCAGAGCCTTGAGATACAAAATCAATACCCCCAAATTAGTAGCCTTTGTATATTGCAACTATGGTCAAGCAAAGTATAAAATCAAAGACCCTCTTCCTTTTACAGTAGTGCCAAAGAAGATGAAATATCTGGGAATATATATAGAAAAGGATGTTAAATATCTCTATAAAGATAGCCTTGAGAAAAGAAATAGCAGAAGATGCTAACAAATGAAAAAACATACCATGCTCATGGCTGGGAACAATCAACATCGTTAAAATGACCATACTACCCAAATCAATCTATAGATTTAATGCAATCTCCATCAAAACAGCAAGGTCATACTTTGAAGAACTTGAAAAAATAGTACTTCATTTCATGTGGGAGCAGAAAAATCTCCAAATAGCAATGTAATTTTAAGAAATAAAAACAAGGGTGGTGCCTGTGGCTCAAAAGAGTAGGGTGCTGGCCCCATATGCCGGAGGCAGCAGGTTCAAACCCAAAAACTGCCAAAAAAAAAAAAAGAAAGAAAAGAAAGAAAGAAAAACAAATATGGAGGCACCATGCTACCAGACTTCAGGTTACGCTATAAGTTTTTAGTGATCAAAACAGCATGGTAATGGCACAAAAATAGAGATTTAAATCAATGGAATAGAATAGAGACCAGAGAGATGAACTCAGCCACATATAGCCATCTGACCTTTGATAAACCAAACAGAAGCATGCACTGGGGGAAAGAATACTTATTTAACAAATTGTGCTGGGAAAACTGGTTAGCCAAAGGTAGAAGACTGCAACTGGACTCACATCTATCACCACTAACAAAAATTGATTTTCACTGGATAAAAGATTTAAACTTAAGACACGAAAAAATAAAAATTCTAGAAGAGTTCTTTGAGGATTCTCCATACTCTTCTTAGTAAAGCATCACAAGAATGTAGAAGCAAGAATCCAATATACTAAATTCTATATGAGGACAATTGATGCTAGTACACGGTGGGGAGGATGGGGGAAGAAAGAAGGAGGGAGGAGTGTGGGGCCACTATGTGTGACACACCTCTTGGGGGTGGGACACTATTGATAGAGAGACTTTACCCAGCAAATATATATATTTTCTTGAAGAGAGTGTGGAGAAAACACTTGAAAATATTGGCCTGGGAAAAACCTTTATTAATCACCCCCCCCCCCCCCCCCGGCAATTGTAGCAACACCAAAACTAAATAACTGGGATTTGATCAAGATAAGCTTTTGCACTGCTAAGACTACCACAGCCAAAGCAAATAGTCAGCCTTCAGAATTGGAGAAGGTTTTAACATGTTATGAATCTGACAAAGTCCTCGTAACTAGAATTTATAGAGAACTAAAATTAATAATCAACAAGAAAAGAGCAAACAACCCATTTATAAGTAACCAAGAGACTTAAACAGAACTTGCCATGATTAACATTAATACTTTTAAGAAAGTCCTAGAATTGGTAATGATTCAATCCCTTGGCCCTTATGAAATTCACAATCTTAATAATGATTTGCATGGCATTATCCATTTTTAATATTTTTGCTCACAAATTTTCTTGATGTACTATGCAGTGGTACCTCTTCAAATGTGAGGTCTGGGTGATAATTTCGTCATCTTCTATTAATTTTACAAATCCCTCTCTTACCTACCAAGGAACTATGCCAGATATGTTGACAGTAGACAAAGAAAATAATTTTAACATATTTTTAACTACATCATATACATCTCTTAATTCAGTTGTGTCTTCTAATGGTACTAAAGAAGCCATTTCTTCAGTAATGTTATATTTGTCATCAATACCTCCAATAAAAGTGGCAAATTGAGTTGTATTTGTGGCACCAATCTGTCATCTATCACCAAACTATAATATTTAAAACTAGCAGCTTTACTCTCCAAACTTCTTTTGACAGATTTTTCAGTTTCTTCAAGTTGCCTGGTTATAGTCTGGTGAGACAGACTGATTTCACAAATACTCCCCTTGTTTTCAGGGAAAATTATATTTGTCTTGCTTTCCATACATTGCTTAGTAAACTCACTATCAGTAAAATGGGGGGGTTGTTTGTTTTGTTTTTGTTTTTTGCTATTAAATATGCTACAACATAACTAGATTTTACAATGGAATCTATCTGAGTAGTCACTTTTTCTAAAAATTTCATTTAGAAGACAGACATTTTTTTCAGTTTGCTATTTTGTCCTTACAAAATAATCCTTCTTAGGCATCAAATTTGACAGTGTGTTTTTGAATTTAATGCCTTTTCAAATCACAGTCTTTTAAAACTTGCACAGATTCCCTACTAGTTAAGCAGAATGCCTTACTATTTGCCTCAACAAAAAGGTAGTCATCTGTTTACTTTTCATTGAACAACCTTCCTTCATCCATAATTCATCTTTTTTGGCGGTTCTGTTTTGTTATGAGATGTAGAAGCCATGCTGGGATTGAAGAAATAATTATAATATAAATAGGACTATATTTACTTTTATTATGAAAATTAGTTGATAGGAAAACAGAAAGCAATCTTTGGGCCCTTCCACATGTCACCTGCCCAAGCAGGAGGAGGTGGAAGGCCAATTGTAAAGCATGGTGGGTGACGTGTAAGGTAATGTGTAAGGTGCTGCGGAGGTATGGAAGTACCCTTAATAGTCAAATGAGAACGCTTACCTGACTTCTAAATAACATTAAACACCTAACATTGCAGTGGTAGGTTAAAATATTATTGACAATCACTGCCTTGCCAAGTCACCACAAGCACGTCAATTTAGCTAAAACTGCAGCCAGGCATGTGTTCAAGTAGCAAGAGCACATGTGTCCTTGTGTTACATGACACTGTCATCATGCTGGAGAACTGCACAATCGAGTTCCACCAAAAAACTACAGAAATACCTCATGTTTTAAGCAAGTTTACAATTTTGTGTTGAACCACATCCATAGCTATCCTAGACCACAGATGTCCCATGGGTAATGGGATTGGACACCCTTGGACTAAAAGATGAAGAACTGCAAAGTCTTTGAATACCTTCTGAGGTCAAAGGGGTAATTGGATGATTAAAAAAACAACCATGAGCAGTTTTTTTTTTCTTTCCTTCTCTAACAAATTGCCACAAACATGGTGGCTTAAAATAGTATAACATTTATTATCATATATTTGTGTAGGTCAGAAATTCAACATATGTCTTTCTGGGATGATATCAAAGGAATATATAGACAATATTCCTTCTAGGAGGCTTAAGGGAAAACTCTCTTTCCTCACCTTGTCTAGCTTCAGAAGTCTACCCAACATTCTTGGTTTGTGACCCCTTCCTTCATCTTCAATGCTACCAGTATTGTATCTGCTTGGCGATTCTTCCATAGTTACATCTCCCCTGAAAATAGCCCAGATGGAGTTTGAGGTTGTAAGACAGTGATTTTTTGAACTAGTGAGCCATGACAGGATCTTTGATTTGCCATGAAAATTTTTAAAGATTATTAATTAAATTATTTTTAAAAGAAGTTTAAAGCACAGTAAATTTCTTTCTTTTTTTTTTTTTTCTTGATCAACATAATTTAAGTGTGGCACAGAAGTTTAACTGTAGGTTCCAGTGTGCCATGAGATAAAAAAAATTGAAAAACACTGTTCTAAAACGTGGAGTACCGTTGTTGTGATTATATTAGCCCTACGTGGGATAATTCAGACAAATCAGTCGGGTCAGTTTTCCCTCTAAGGTACCAGGTTCACAACTTCCTAAAATTGGTAGGTAGTCATTTTCTGGAGGCCATTATTATTCATTTCAAAGCAGTGGGAAATAAATTAAAGAAAACAATAAGCCAGAAGACAAAAATGATTGTTTTGTTTCAGTATCATTCTCTAATGTGTTTATAGAGAGTCTTCTGGTGTTCATTTCTGCTTTCTTTTTTACAGTGCAAAAGAAAATAACATGACTTATAACCTCTAAATTAGTTTCATATATCTCTAAGAAAAATATTTCTTGCTCTCAACAAGTATATCACAGAAGTATTCAATAGCATCACATTATAGTTACTGGGATCTGAAACTGAGCACAGTCACTGGTAATAAACAAAGATACCCAAAAGGTCAGCAGACAAATTAATTAATTAATTAATTATGAAATGTGTGCTAAAAATAATGGTGTCAAATGAAATTTGTGGTTTTATGGTGTCAAAATGAAATTTGTGGTTTCATTACCCATTGGATTTTGCTGCAACTTGTGGTTTCCATGCGATAATAGGAAGAAAGAGTGATTTTAACAGAAATTCCCATAACACATGGCTATGCACTTGTTAGCATTGCTACTGTGTGGAGAAGCCATGGATGTAAAAGCTGAAGCAGGGAATCTGCTCTCATTCTACATGAGTTTATGAACTTTCAACATAATGAAATGTAATGTAGCTTTCCTTTTTAGAAATAAAAAAGTTGATTAAAAAATCTGGATTATGAGAATTTTTTTAAAGACCATATCTTTACATAAAATTATTGAGAATATGTGACTTACTTGGCTTTATTAAACATGATAACATATAGATGGTAAAAAAATGAAAATAAAAATAGCAAAGTGCATATTCTAATTGTAGAAAACTACAATTTATGAGCTACAAAATACTTTAATGATACAGTCCTGAATCTCAAGTACTTAGAAATTTTATTTCCTTTTATCAGCATACATAACATTTTGGAAACTACTGTCATTAATGTGCACTAAAATTGAAATTGCATGATTTTGCCCTATTTTTATCTTCATGCTTTATAGAATAATATTAAAAGATGAAAATCAGAATCCCTACCACTACCAATTATAAACTCTTCATTGAGCATATATTGAATTTTCTTAGTGTGTTTTATGACCTTTAAAATCCTGACTATATTTTAGTGGATCCTCTGGCTCCTGTAATGAAAATTTTCCAGGGCTATGAGAGGACCCATAACAAACAAAACTATTGTATCCTTTTAGTATGATTATTTTAAAAATCTGAAATCATTATTGCTATCAATTCATTTCTAAAAGATGGACTTGAAAGTCTTCAAAAGCCTTTCTATTTCAAAAATATGATTCTGAGTTTGAATATTTTAAATTAATTTATTTTGTAGGAAATCAGAAATAAGAATCTCACATCAGTCCATCTTATACATCCTCTTTCTACACAAAATAAGGAAGAGAGGCAGTTATCCAGAAGTAGTCCCCTTCCTAAGAACTGGCTGTTTTCAAAAGGTCATTCACTGGTCAACTGAATGCTTTAGTCCAATAGCAAAATGTTAGGACCCCACCAATGACTCTTATTTAAAGAGTAAAGTTCAGTTATTTGAGGTAAAAGCCAAGTTCCCAAACCAAGAGAAAGTAAAATATTAACAGGCAAGACTTTAGCAAAGTGAGAAAAGAGTAAGGCCAAAGGCAACAACTACTGCCCCAGCAGGTTTCTGTAGGAATCACCAAGGTCTGGCTGTCCAGATTCAGTTCAGTCTCCTCCAGCATTGTGACCAGCCCTGAGTCAGGCAGGGATGCAGGAGCAACCTTTTACTCACAACAGAAGTAGCAGGGTCCTAGACAGCTCATGGGAAAATCGTAAAATAACACACACACCAATATGGTACCTCCTCTCCCCCACTACCAACCACTTCAGTCAAGTTCGGAGCTTCTGCTTTGAACCATCCTGCAGGCCTTGAATTATGCTAAGCACATCAGAGCAGTAGTGTAAATACTTGTGGATCATTTTATTAACTGAACAGTCTGGCTGATCACATAGATCAATGATGATGATTGTCAGTAACTCCAAATGAAATACACCAATTATATCATCATACACATACAATGTAAAGGCATTGCAGATTGCAGGGAAGGGAAAATATTAAAATATCTCAGAATATTTTAGTTTAGTAGAACTAAACAAGGATTGTGGCATATTATGTACCCTAGAAAAGGAATATGTTTTTTAAATTCTAAATGATATCTAAATTTAGAATTTTAATGTCAACAGTTGGTTTCTACCTCCTCTGGTAGGTTTCAGGGAGTCCTCAGGGATTCCTCAGAGACTGAAGCTTCCTTTGACCTCCTGTAGCCTCCTTGGACTGACCACTACATTGCACCTCCACTGGCTGTCTCCTGCAGTTACGCTGGCCACAAACTGAAAATGGTGCATTAGAGTCTGGGGTCAAATGTTCTTTGCCATTCTGTCCTAAGCACTGAACAAGCTTCATTCCAAACCAAGGGATGGTACACCATGGCCTTTCAGCCCTACCACGTTGTTATAAAGTTATACTGAAATGCAGGCACACGTATTTATTTGTATATCATCTATAGTTGCTTTCATGCTACAATAACAAAGTTAGTTAGTTGAGTCAGAAACCATAATTTAAAATTAACCAAAAATTAAATTATTTACTATCTTGCCTTTTATAATAAAAAAAGTGTGCTGACCTCTACCCTGAATCAACACAGCCTATAACACTTTAGAATACTACCTAAAGATGTGGCTAATGCCATGTGACACTGAAAGTTCCTTATAGCTGCTATTTGATGACCCATACTCAGGATACCCAGGCCAGATTTGCTCACATTTTTCTCTTCCCAGAAGCTCTGCTTATTTCTCGGTTACTCTTTTTAGAGCAGAGGGAAGCCTTATGCACAGTAAAGTGTGGAGGAGGGGATATTTTTGGTTTCTAGTAATTGGAAGCCAAGGTGCTAACATCCTACAATGTATAACTTCCCTCAACAAAGCATTACAGACCCTAGAATGTGAAAGTACCAAGATTGAGAAGTCTTGCTTTAGAATAAGTGGTTGAAAATCAAATTATTAGTATATAGTAGTCACCCCTTATCCTTGAGGAATATGTTCCGAGACACACAGCGATACTTCAAACTGGGATAGTACTGAACCCTATTTATGGTGTCTCTCCCTATCCATATCTATCACTGATAAAGTTTCATTTATAAATGAAGTATTCTAAGAGACTAACCATAATAAATAATACAATTGAATAATTATAATAATATACCAGCATCATTACTTTTGCACTTTGCGACTATTATTAAGTAAAATAAGTGTAATTTGAAGACAAAACTGTGATACCACCACAGTGAACCTGGTAATAGACTTGGCCAGTCAGTGATTAAAAGCAAAGAGCGTCTGCTGTGTGGTTACACTAGACAGAGGGTGATTGCATCGTATCAGGCTGCAGTAGGAAATGAGATTTTTATCTCACTACTCAGAACAATGAGCAATTTAAAACTTAACAAATTGTTCATCTGACATTTTTCAATTAATATTTTTGGACCATGGTTTACCATGGGTAACCAAAGTCCCAGAAAGCAAAACCAGATCAGGAGGAATACCAGAGTTATTTCATTTGACACACACAAAAAGGGGATGAACAGTGAAAATTTTAGGAAATTTGTAAGCAGGTATGATGGTGAATACGATTAGTGAGAAATCAAGACTGTCTGAGGTTTGTGTTATTATCGGTATCACAACTGTGACACCAGCAAAGTCATCTAATCTGAGGTGCAGCTGAAAAACAGCTGATTTCCTTCTTAGAAGCTCCTCTGTGTGGAAAACTCAAATTTTTTCCCTCAATTTTCTTCATCTGAGGTCATCATCTCCTGTAAGCTACCGCTCAGCCAGAATACATTTGCACAAGTACAAACTATCTTTTACAAACAAAAAGCAATCCAACTCTATCCAGAGGGGAAAAATAATCTTCCTCACACAAGAAGCAACATAGCTTGTACTCAACATAACCACAGGTTGAAACATTAAACAGAACTCTTACCTGCTCTATCTATAAACAGCCACTCAGATTTCTTCAATTTTCCTGAAGACCCAAGGATGGGTACTTTGTATATTTGTGACATTAAAGGGGCAATCCAGATTTTTTTTCCCAATAGAAGTAAATAAGGATAGTCTGCTCCAAAGATAAATTTAAAATTCAAACATCTACTATAAAAGAATATAGAAATTTATAGACAGTTGTTTATTTTATGCATGTAGAGAGAAAGAGAGGCAGAGAGAGAGAGCCTTGTTTTCATTTTCCCCAAATCCTACACATCAAGTTTTCAAAGCTCAGTGGGCTGAGATTTGAACCCTTTATTTCCAAGCTCCAGCTGAAATAGTAGGGTTGAGAGTAGGAATATTAGTGTGGGGGGAGGACACTCAAGGTGCTCTATATCATGACTGGTATTAAGGGATTATATGCATAATCTCTGGTGGGAGAGGACCTACTCCCAAGAGTGTGCTGTTCTCTGGAGAGGTGAGGGAAGCCCATTACAACAGTTTCAGTACTGAGACACTCCATTAAATCAGACTTTACTAATGATTTTCTGAACATCTGATTCATAAACTTATTTTCCAATGAAATAATTGAAAAATACAGCCAAATTTCACTATGCCCAATTGTTTGGAATTTCAAGACAAGTATTTGCTTCTACAATTCTCTTACTGGTGCTTTGCAAGAGGCAAATACAGCCCGTCTAGATGACCATTTTAAGGATATGAAGCTCCCTGAACTTATAAAAACCATATCAGTGAGCCCAGACACCTGAAGCTACTGTGCTTACCCAGTACTATAATGAAAAATAGTTCATTCTCACATAGCACTCTAAAACAAAATAAGACTCTCTTTGATTCTGGCAAAGAGTACTTTCAAAATTAAATATAACCTTTAAAGAATTAATTAAAAGGTTGTAATTATTATTATTAAATGTTATTATTAAATTATTATTTAATTATTTAATAATTAAAATGTTATAATTATTTATTACAACCTTAATAAATAATTAAATAAAACCTTTTTCCTATCAGTGCTCTGAGTGTTAAAAGTATGTATTGAAGGAAAATGTCCCCAATGAAGTCAAAGGTTCACAAGCACAGAGGATGGGTGGAGGGAGGGTATTTGGTCAGACCACACCTAACGGGCATTTTACAAGGGTACATGTCAAATCTACTAAGTGTAGAGTATAAATGTCTGAACACAATAATTAAGAAAGTATGGTGAAGGCTATGTTAACCAGTTTGATGAAAGTATTTTAAATTGTATATAAAACCAGCACATTGTACCCCATAAATGCATTAATGTACACAACTATGATTTAATTTTTAAAAAAAGAAAAGGGCAGACTCAGACATCCTTAATAAGTTCTCACCATCCTAGTTTTATGTGAACATTAAAAATAATATTAATTTTAGTTCTACTGTTAGTCAACAAGTTTTAGCAATTCAGTTTCACAAGTGTAAATAAACCATTATCTCTTTTTCTATACAATAATAGCAATTAAAAAAAACTGAGGCAGTCTCATCCTGTTGTCCCAGGCTACAGTGCCATGGGTCAGCCTCACTTTTAGCAACCTCAAAATCTGAGGTTCAAATGATTGATCCTCTTGCCTCAGCCCATAGAGTAGCTGAATCTACAGGTAACTGCCATGATGTCCAGCTAATTTATCTACTTTCAGTGGAGACAGGGTCTTGTTGTTGCTCTGGCTGGTCTTTGAACTCCTGAGCTCAAAGGATCCTCCAGTGTTGGCCTCCCGGTGTGCTAAGATTAAAGGCACGAGCCACCACTGTGCCTGGTAATTAAACTATTTTAACATAGTGCAAATCAATTTCTCATTGAAGGTAAAAAGAACTAGTAATAGTTGGAATGAGTTTTACTACATTGTAGATTGGCAAAGAAATCATCAAAACTCTCTGTTTTGGCATCCCTTAGATAATTCCCACTTCCAGCTTTCATTACTTCTGTCAAAGCCAGTTCTCACACAGCTATACTTTCAAAGTCACAATCATGGAGGCTCTGAGCTCAGTAACGTATCAGGTTTATTAAAATGTTAATCTAACATCCAAGTCATTTAATTTTGATGATTTAAGGGAGTACATAACTTGTGGGAAATTTTAATGTGAACAATGAAACAATTTGAGAATTAGGGGCCATATTTTCAGAATAGTGAATATCAAAAATTGGCAAGATATAAAATTTAGAAATTAGACTTTTTCATATATAATGTATGTTAGAATCTTCTTTTGATGAGTCATCACTTTTTTATTTTTCTGCTATAAAATTCTCATGTTGTAAGTTTTGTTATCATGTTGTAGTTTTCAAATTTTAACTCCTAAGCACCAGTGCTAGTAACTTAGCTAACAATTAATAGCTTAATAATTTAGTAAATTTGGTATTATAATGGTAAAATGAAAAATCTGAGTTCAAAATGTTTTACATCTCTTGCTTTTTAATTAACACTACCCCTAAACTTTTATAAAGGAAAATTAGTTTATTTTTATTCAAATACATTCAAAATTTTTCAAATATAAAATGTATTGAAAGAATAGTAGACTTTTTTAAAAATTAAGTTTTTACCTCTTTTATACTGTTCTATGGTTAGAGTAGACAATTTTCTTTCAAATGGTCAAGACAACTGTTTTTAATAAAAGCCTATGCTAGGATAAATAACCTATTTATAAAATCCTTTATTAAAAAATATTCCTAATACTGAGATAATAATAGCATGCAAGCTTCAGGTTGTTTTATAATTAACAATGCTATTTTTAAATTAACTTTTCTACAGGAAAATTTAGGATTTCATTTATCTGTTAATATGCCAACTGTTTGAAAATTTTCTGTAATTCAAATCCAATGACTCAATAGTTCTTCAATAACAGTCTTGTATAACAAGCTGGTAAAATTGTACTTATTATAGAAATAATAGAGTTGTATCTAAAACCTCCCCATATTACTTCAGCTGTTCAGTTCTTAAGGGAATTAGAAATGATTAAACTCTATTTCTAGCAAAATTCCATTTGGGAATAAGGATGATTTAAAAGAAGGGAATAAAGCTGGTTATTAAAAGAGACTCCAGCAGGATTTCAAATATAATAATATGCTCTATGTTCCTTTCCAACTCTAGTAAATTGCCATAAAAATGAATGACTCTTAGTCAGTTGGAAATCTAGTAAAAATATTAACATGAGATATGAGAATGCGTAATGTAAACTCACCATTGCAGAAATATGTGGAGAATAAAATCAAACATGAACCAGATAGTTTAGACTTTTTTTTAAAGATCAATAAATAGCCATATTTTTTTCTTTGTGAAAATATGAGTGCATGAGAAAATTTGTTGCATACATGTAATATAATGCACACTGACCAAGTCAAGGTATTCAAGTTGTCCATCATCTGAGTACAATACATATACTTTCTAAGTATGGTTATCCTAATCTACTATCAAACTTTGAATTTATTTGACCTTACTGTACATTTGTGCCTTTTAACCCAGTTCTCTTCATCCACATGCCACCCACCTGTTTTAGTCTGTGTTACCTATTTTTCCCTTCTCTACTTTCATATGTTCAAATTTTCTAGTGTCTACATGTGAGTGAGAATATGCAATATTTATCTTGTTTGTACTTGGATTATTTCTCTGAAGATATCAACCTCCAGTTCCATCCATGTTGATTAAAATGACATAATTTATTTACTTTTCATGACTGAATAGTATTTTATTATGTATATGTACCACATTTTCTTTATCCAGTCATCCAGTGATGGACATTTAACTTTGATTTGCTAGCTTAGCTATTGTAAATAGTACTGTAATAAACATGTGAGTGCATGTATCCCTTTGATATATAGATTTCTCTTCTTTGAGGTAGATAGAGAGTTCTGGGACTGCTGAATCGAATGGTAGCTCTCTTTTTTATTTTTGAAAATCTCCATACTGTTCTCTGTAGTGGTTGCATTAATTTACATTTCTACCAATAGTCTGTGAGTTGCTGTTCCTCTACATCCTCTCCAACGTCTTTTTTTTTTTTTTTTTTTTTTCTTTGTCCTTTTAATTACAGCCATTCTGACTGAGGTAAAATATTTCATTGTGATTTGGGTTTGCATTTGTCTAATGAGCATTTTTTCATATGCCTGTTGGCCATATGTGTGTCTTCTTTGGGGAAATGTCTATTCATGTCCTTTGACCACTTCTTAATGAGATTACTTATTTTTTTCCTTTTGAGTTGTTTAAGTTGCTTACATATTTTGGTATTAGACCCAGGGGTCAGATAAATACGTTATAAATATTTTTACTCATTTGGTTATGAATTTTATTCTAAAAAAGCTACTTTTAATATAATAAAGTTTCATTTCACTACTTTTACTTTTGTTGCCTGCACTTTTGAGGTCTTACTCATAGTCATGAGGCCCCAGTAGTGGTAGTGTTGGGTGAATTTTCCTGTTCTTAGACCTCAGAATAGCTAACATTAACCCCAGCATTTTTGGTCCCTAGAGAGGTGATTCTTGGGCTTCTGCGTGGCTTATTCAAATACCAATAGTGGCAGTAGTGGACCAGGCTCCTAGGCAGCTAGTGTGATGTGCATAATGACTGTATTGAGTGGGGAGTAGCCCCCCAGAATCCATGTGGTCTATGTTAGTGGTGGCTGTAATAGGTTGGGCAGGTCAATCTTTTGGCCTGCCAATAGTGCTTAAAGGTGGGTGTCAGCTATGGTTATATGGGTAGGTTGGACTGTCCCAACCTCAGACCTTGGCAGGGATGATGAAGCGTCAATGGTAGTAGACTGGACTGGTCAGTTTCCACGTCCTTGGATGACACACGAGTACTGGGCAGACAGGACTAGGCCAGCAGACTTAGCCTTGGGCTCCCTGGTAGAGTGCTCAGCTGCTGGCTCTGTTAGGCAAGTATGGGATGGTCCCCAGGACACCAGAAAAATCTCCAGGTTTGGGCTATGGTGTCCTCACTGTGGGCCTGCCACCAGTGAGAGCGGGGCCCCTCTCAGCTACAGCAGCCATGGAAAGTAGCTGTGGTGAGTGCAGTTTGCTCACATCCTGGTCCCAATGTAGCTTATGGCAGGATAGTAGGATTTGTCCTTAGGATCTTGAGAATGCCTAGCCTCCCCTCTATCTCCTCACCTGGTGGCAGCTGAGGAAATAGCCATATTCTTATGGATTAAATGTTTTTCTTTCTTTTAGGTTATTGGAATACCATCATTTTCTGCACCAACTTTGTAGGGTTAAAAAAAGTTCAGACATACCTAAAAATTCACAAGGAGCCTAGTATTCTCCTCCAAGTTTCTGGATATTTCCAACTACAGTTAAAATAAGAGACAGGGGACAGGCTAATGATTAACTGAAACCCCAGCATCTGTCTCACCATTTCAATCAACATAGTAAGGAGAGCCTTTCCTGTATTCACAGGCATGCAGGGGAAGCAAAGGGAATAAATTCAGGTAAAGGTGGTCTGATTTGGACCACCCACAAAAACCAATTATTACAAAGTGGAGCCACTGGGTTAAGTATTAATGGCAAACCAGCCACTTCCAACCATATAAGAATTCCACTGAAACCCCAGGTAAGTAACAAGCAACAGAGTAAGCTGGTGATTCACCAAACTACAGGGTTTTAGTTTTCCCTGTCTCCACATTCAGCAACACCCTGTTTAAAGCTCAGTACCTTAGAATATACTCAAGTACACATGAAATATGTTTTGTTTTGTTTGAGGCAGAATCTCACTCTATCACTCTGGGTAGAGAGCCATGGCATTATGTTTTTAGCTCACAGGAACCTCACATTCTTGGGCTCAAGTGATCCTCTTGCCTCAGCCTCCCACGTAGCTGGACTACATGTACCCACCTAAAATGCCAAGCTAGTTTTTCTATTTTTAGTAGAGACAGGGACTTGGTCTTGCTTACACTGGTCTTGAACTTCTGAGCTTAAGCAATCCACCCTCTTCAGTCTTCCAAAGTACTAGGATAATAGGCATGAGCCACCACACCTGGTTATGAGCAATCATTAAAACAAGATATAAAGATTATCAGTATAAATAAAACCATATTTATATCATCAAAATGTCAAATTCCATTCTGAGTTCTTGTCTATAGTAAAAATTACAATCAGTTATAATTTTTTGTATAATAGAGGAAAAATAAAAAGAGAACAGAATATGAGCAGGGTAAGATGGAGGGAGTAAGGAAGAAATTACAAATTAATATTTAATTTATTGGATTACTTGCTTTTCTATGGTTCATTTTGCCTTTAAAAATCCAAATAAATAGCAAGGCAACTAATTAATTCAGCAACAGTATGTATAATTTAGAGAAATATACCAAGCAAAAAGATGTCAGAATCTTATACTTTTAGTATGTATCAGGAGTAGGCATATAGAACCATAAGGTTTATATGTCCCTCAAACTCTTTCACCTGTAGTTTCTTTAGTTAGGCTTTTGTATTTATTTATTTTCTCTATCTAATACTTTAAGAATGCATGTTCATAATGGAAAAATAAAACTTCTCCATAGTACATCATCTCAAATTGAAACAAAAAAAAAAGTTGTCTTGTTAGTCATTGTTTATATAAGCCTATCTTATAATTTAATTCTAATACAAATGTGTGCTAATACTTATATGCAGCATGGATCTATTAATTAATGTGTATTTTATGAAGGTGGATGGAATCTCAGCAACTATTTTGCCTCTTAGTATAAACATTGCAGCCAAAGAAGCACTTGTTCCAGTGATCTGTGAAGTTTTATTGTTGAAGTTTTATTGTTATCTGGCATATGTTGCTGATGTTGTTACTATCCCGACTTTGCTAAACTCTAAAGAACCTTTCAGGTTTCACATACTCCTAACAGGACTCTTGCAGTTGAATATGGCTATCTTGATTGTAGGTCAAGAAATTGGTAAACAAATTATCTTCCTGTGATTCAATCATTTATATCACAGTAAACCTCATCTACTATAGTACCAGCTAATTTCAGATTAATAATAGTTCAAAGGTGACCACATGTAACTTCTGTTTGTGACAATTTTGAGGTGGTCATCCCAATGCTTTCATTGGCAGGCTTATACCCAGCAGCCAGTTACAGCATCACACTTGATTCTAATTGATACTCAAGTGGATAGCCTCAACAAAGAGGCCTGTAATTAAAGAGCTACATGACTGAAAATGATAAATTTCCTCCTTACCGACCACGATGCTTCTTCAAGTACAGGATCGAAATACATATTGTGACAGCAAATCTGAAATCTTGTGACAGCAACACAGAGGCCATCTATCTCTGTTTCAGTCAACCAAGTCAGCATTACATCCACTTATAGTGACAAATTAACAATTATTGAAAATGTTTTGAAGTACCGAAAGAACATGGCAGATACTTGCTAAATGATACCATACTATATGGACTAGAAGTTCCATTTAAATATCATATTCTGACTTCTATTATTCATCAGCTGAGTTCCCAGCAACAAGCCCATATAAAAGGTTATCGTCTTATAGAAAAAGAGCAGGAAAAAAACAAAATATTCAACAAAATTCTCTAACTAACATCATCTAAACACTATAGGACAAAAAGTAGTCAGAACTTCCCACAAATGAATAAACATCTGATGCTTTAAAGAATTCTCAAGAAGAAAATTAAACTTTCATGAATGGGATGATAATTACTACAAGGTAAGTATCCCTGCTGAGTCTGATTCATCCAGGGTGCATATGCAGTCTGCCGCATCCTCTGAGTAGAGAAAAATCAGTTATCTTTTAATAAAGCCACTGTCATCCAGGACCAGACTGGATAAAAATTCAGTTTGATTTTTGCTTTCAAATTCTAAATACTATAAATACATTATCTTTTTCCCTCTCATAGAATCTTTGGTAAAGGATGTATAGTTGAAGTTACAAAATTTATAGGGAAGGAAGGCAAAGTGTTTAAAAGAAACAGCTAACAGGTGTATCCCCTAAGAAAGAAGTGTGAAAAAATAAACCTCAGTCTTTCCGGATTGAGCTATCAGGATGAAGTTACTGAAAAATACAAAATCCTAAGTGAAAAAGACATTCAGGTAATAATTCTCAAATACATATATATTTGTCAATCTCTATTGCAATTAGAATACTGAAAAATCTTCACTGTATTTGTATCCCATGAGGCTTGGCCATGGTTTTCCTGTTCAAGACAATTCATTACCTTTTGTGTTCTTTATTTTTTTTTTATTTTTATTTTTTGTAGTTTCTGGCCGGGGCTGGGTTTGAACCCAACACCTCTGGCATATGGGCCCAGCACCCTACTCCTTTGAGTCACAGGCACTGCCCCAGTGTGTTCTTCATTTTTTAAACCTACCGCTCTTCAAGGACAATTGTAGTGTTTCTTCTCTTTAAATGGGCTTAACATAAAGGACTTATTAAATATAAAATGGAATTATATGCTCTGGTCATAATCTTATTAAAATAGACTGACCAGAAATTATGAATTGTGTAGTCTTATCAATGCTATTTCTATATGTACAATTCCTACCACCACCCTAAAAAAAAAACCACTTCTCAAAAAAATAACGATTTATCAAATGAATAATTGGGCCATATGGACACCTTATAGGAAAACACAATTAAGAATAATGAATTTTAAGCAGTTTTCATAATAGATGTTGAAAAACATAATACATATATTTCCTGGTATTTGTCATTGTTTTAGAAAAATGTTTTGCATCTTCCCACTAATGCTTTTGTCTTAAAGTATCTTGTAGGATTCCCATTAATCTGAATGACCTCAACAAACATAGAGCAAGGCTGTTTTGGCAGAAGGACAAAGGACACTTTCCCTTCAGCTCATAACAAATTGCTTTCATTAAGAACAAATGGTCTTGGAGCATTATTCTTCTTGAGATTTTGCCTGGTGACAAGCCCAATGGGTGGGCCCAATGTTCTCTGCAAACAATAAGAATGGATCTCAGAAAGTAGAATGTCCTTTTATAGTTTGAAATTCTGTATTCTGGGAGCATGAGATGGGCCACCTCCCCCAACAATAAAATATCAGTTTGTCATGACTTTCAATAGTTTTTTTAATGCTTTAGATTTGGTTTATGATTAAGGTAAAGATGGTCTTCAGGAAGTAGTAGAAATTTATTGAATACTGTATGTTTACAACTGGAAACATTTCTTTTCTGATATTGCATAAGGCATAAAGAATTTATAGATATCTTAAAAGAAGCATCACTTTCACTTACTTAATGGGCTTTCATACAACTGAAACTTCAGAAAAATATTCATTCAAATATGTTTTAGAAAGTTTTTGCAAAAATTAAAGTATACGACCAAAAAGAAAAATTTCATCTTGAGTAAAAACAATGTGAATAAAAATTATAACATAATAAACATAATATTCTGTGTTTATGATTTTAGCTGATTTTTTGAAATCACTGTTTTTTTCTTATAAATTTCTGGTCAGCAAGACCTATAAAAAGAGTACAATTTACAGACATTTTATGATGCGACCTTTAGCTCTTTCCCATTTTTAAAAGGTGTTTGATTTTGGCATAATTTGTAATCAGTATTTAATACTTAAAAAAAATAGGTTCCAAGATGCACATCAACCACTCTTCATAGTGCTATGTTATTACTTTGATTACTACATTACATCTCTGCTATGCACTTATAAATCATGGTTTTCAGTATACTATAACTCAGCAGTTTAAACCGAATCAGATTTCTAGCTGCAAATAATGTTTTTAAAAGGAAGATTAAAAACCAGCTAAGCTAGAGCACTTCAAAAGCTCCTTGCCCTTGCCTTAAGCAAGAAGTTGGGGAGAGAGGAGGAGTCATAAGTTGTACATTTTGTGTTTGAAAAAGGGATTGACTTTGGAAAGAATTCCAGGCCAGCTGAGACAGAATATCATAATTGTCTATTCTCCCAACACTCTGTCAATAAAAGAACATTAGAGACTCTCTCATCTAAATAAGCAGTGTATCTTTCGAGTTTATCGACACTATCAAAAATCATTTTAACTATTCACACAGCAGCTTCTCCATAGGAAGCAGCATGATCGCATCAAGTATGAGAAGAAACCATGGAAGATTCACTGTTATTAAATCAATCTTTACATCATTACAAGGTGGGTAGTAAATAGTATCTTTTCCTTGACCTTCTTTTCAGCTGCATGCATACATGCCAAAAGAAAGTAGGCAGATATATAAATAATCTCTAAAATATATAAAATCAGAGCAAAAAAATTTAAGTGATTCTATTCAAACACTATAGATAAGTTAATATTCATTTATATTACCTATGCATATGATCACTCTTTCATAATTTATTTTAATCCTGTAACTATTTTAGGAATGCCTATTATGTGCAATCACAGATTCAAAAACAACAAGGTCCCAATTGAAATAAAAGAGTATAATTTATCTTCAACAGCCAATGTTTTTTTAGTCTGGGTAAAGTATAAACCTTAGTGTCCTGAAAGTAAGACAACTATCCCTCTTAGGACTATAATTCCTGCTTCAGATTTTGACAGAACATTATCCAAGCTGGCTTTGTCCTTCTTCTGGAAATGAAGGTCTTTTCTCTGAAGCTTGTTTAATGGCATTTTCAAATTTCTCTTATCTCTCATTCATGATGACCAATTCTAACTATGGGATGAGTTTTGAAAACTCTACATCTAGTTTAATTCAAGTTTATGCTATATTTAACCTTGTCATAGTGCTCTATTCTACAACACTTGGACCTTTTGATGAGAACAAGGGTGTTCAACCTGAAGCAGACATGTTATCTTGCGTCTTTCTCTACCTCTCGGAGTACTGACAGTGTGATGTAATGTGTTAATTAGTACATCACATTCTATCAGAAGGTCCCCATTTATGTGAAAAATGTAGAAACTGATGTAGCCAAGTGCTTCAAAATATTAATTACCAGAGATGTTTCTAGAGGTTAAACACATCAGAAATCGAAAGGAATTTGCTAAAAAATAAGAAAAATAAGTGACTTCTTAAATTTATAGATATCTCAGCGCTTTTTAGTATATTAATAAGCATGTGAATTTCCAAAAAAAAAAAAAAAAAGCTAGATACAGAGTACTGTGTCTATACCTGTAGATTAGGTGTTTCCTACCTTTTATTTGCAATCATTTTCAAGGCTTTATGAAAACTCACCTTGGAAAATGCTATTTCTGAAGTAAGCAAATGATTCAGGCTGAAAAGTCTTCAAACCTAAATCTGTAAGTTATTTGGATTAAGAAATTGTCAAGATTTCATTTTCACACAAATAATGTTTTAAAATTAAAATTATTGGAATGTCTAAGATTAGCCAAATACACCCATTTTCATTTAAAATTGTTCATAAAGCAAACCATGTCTCCTTGCTCCTGGTCATATAAAAACTTATCACAACACTGTCATGTCCAATTACTCTCAGATCTGGAGTGACAAGAGCCTAAAATAATTATGAGACATAATATATTATAAATCAATTTAACTAGGCCACAGCTAGGAAAACATATATTTATATATATATACTGTGTTTGTTTGTTTGTTTTCCCAGCTAGGATCCAAGTTACAACTGCCAGTGACAGTTAATATTAGGCTATAAACTCACAAAACAAACAAACAAAGATATATTTTCCTTATTAGTTTTTGTTTCCTCCATAGAAGTTACACAGTGGTTTGGACAAAGTTTGTTGTCAGTGAATATATGACATATAAAAACAAACATGGATGGCAGTGCCCATAGCTCAGTCGGCAGGGTGGCAGCCACATACACCGAGGGTGGCGGGTTCAAACTCAGCCATGGCCAAATATCTGGGCATTGTGGCCAGTGCCTGTAGTGCCAGCTACTTGGAAGGCTGAGGCAAAAGAATAGCTTAAGCCCAAGAGTTTGAGGTTGCTGTGAGCTGTGATGCCACAGCACTCTACCAAGGGTGACACAGTGAGACTCTGCCTCAAAAAAAAGAAAGGAACATACATGGATGAGTCTTATAATAATAGAACAAAGAGAGAAGGAAAGGGGAAGATAAATGAAAATCATACTATATCTGCAGTTACTTAGTCATCCTTTAAATACTTTTTTGGATATTTTCAGGCAAGAAAAAAACATGAAGCACATCCTAATTAGGAAAGAGGATCTTATATCTAGAAAACCCTAAATACTCCACTAAAAGACTCCTAGAATTAATAAATAAATTCAACAAAGTCTCAGGATACAAACTCTGTGCAAAAAAATTAGTAACATTTCTATATACAAGTAATAGTCAAAATGAGATTCAAATCAAGAACTCAATATCATTTATAATAGTAATAAAAATAAAAAATAAAGAAAATAAAATACCTAGGAATATTCTTAACCAAGGAAGTGAAAGATCTCGTCATTCAGAAAACTACAAATTGCTGATGAAAGAAATCAGAGTTGACACCAAAAAATGGAAAAACATTCCCTGCTCATGGGTTGGAAAAACTAACGATGTTAAAATGTCCATACTGTCCAAAGTGATTTATAGAGTCCATGCAATCCTCATCAATATACCTATGTCATTTTTCACAGATCTAGAAAAATAATCCTAAACCTCATATGCAACAAAAGAGCTCAAATAGTCAATGAAATCTTTTTTTTTTTTTTTTTTTTTTTTTGCAGTTTTTGGCCAGGGCCAGGTTTGAACCCAACATCTTTGGTATACAGGGGCCATCGCCCTACTCCTTGAGCCACAAGTGCTGTCCGCCAATGCAATCTTAAGCAAAAACACCAAATGTGGAAATATCACACTACCAGACTTCAAATTATACTACACAGCTATAGAGAGCAAAATCGCATGGTATTGGTATAAAGTTAGAGATACAAACCAATGGAACAGAATAGAGAACCCAGAAACAAATCCATGCACCTGGGATTGCCTGAGCTCACCGGTTCAAGACCAACCTGAGCCAGAGCGAGACCTTGTCTCAAAAAATAGCCAGCTGTTGGGTGGGCACCTGTAGTTACAGCTACTTGGGAGGCTGAGGCAAGAGAATGGCTTGAGCCCAAGAGTTTGAAAAGGTTGCTGTGAGCTGGGCTTCATGGCCCTCTATCAAGGGTGACAAAGTGAGACTCTGTCCCAAAACAAACAAACAAACAAACAACAAAAAAAAAAAAAAAAAAAAAAAACAGTGCATTTGCAACCAACTAATTTTTGATAAAGCAGACAAAAATCCACCCTGGAGAAGGATCCACTATTCAATAAAATGGTTTTGGGAAAATTGGATAGCCACATGTATGAAACAAGATCCCTATCTCACCATATACAAAGTTTATTCAAGATGGACTAAAGACTTATTGTAAAACCTGAATCTATAAAAATTCTAGGGAAAAAAATGTAGAAAACACTCTTCTAGATGCTGACCTTAAGCAAATAATTTATGATGAAGACCCCAAAGCAAACATAACAGCAGTGAAAATAAATAAATTGAACTTAATTAAGTTAGAAACTTTCTGCACGGCAAGGGAAATATTCAACAGAGTAAATATACAACCTACAGAAGGGAAGAAAATATTCACAAACTATACATCTGACCAGGGACTAATATCCTGAATCTACAAAGAGCTCAAATAAAACAGCAAGACAAAAACAAATAAGTTCATGAAAATGGATAAAAGACATGAATAGAAATTTTTCAAAAGAAGATAGACAAATGATTAACACACAAAAAAAATATTCAACATAACTAATCATCAAGGACATTTAAATTAAAACCACAATGAGATAACACCTTACCTCTATCAGAATGGCCATTATTTTTAAAAATGAAAAATAAATTGATGTTGGAATGGATGGGGTGAAGATGTAACACTTGTACACTATTGGTAGGACTATAAATTATATAACCTCTATCAAAAACCGTATGGAGATTCCTCAAAGAAGGAAAAATACACCTACCATTCTACCCAGCCATCCCACTCCTGAGAAGGCACCAAAAGGAAAACAATTCACTGTATCAAAATAACAATTGCACCAGAATGTTTATTGCAGCACAGTTCACAATTGCAAAGATATGGAACCAACCCAAGTTCCCATCAACTGATGAGTGGATAAAGAAAATGTTGTGGTACACACACACACACACACACACATACAATAGAGTACTACTCAGGCATAAAAAGGAAATAAATGCAGTAACTTGGATGAAACTAGAGACAATTAACATAAGTGAAATATTTTATGAATTGAAAAACAACACCACATGTTTTCACTAATAAATGGGAACTAAATAATGGATACATGTTGTCATATGAGGGACACTACGAAAGTTTAAAGATACACAAAAATTAAGAAACATAAAATCATTTTGATTACTATATTTTCTCAAAATATTTAGCATGACAGTCTACGCACTTTTGCATTTTTGTAAAGCATTTTTAAAAAACACTCTTGCCACTCATTTTTGTCAAGTGCTATAAGCTCACTTTTGGAGATTTCAACAACTTCCTCAGGGCTGGAGAATTATCTCCTGCACATGCGATTTTTGACTATAGGGAACAGGAAGCAATTACATGGGGCCAGGTCAGGTCTGTAGAGTGTTAAGCTCAGTGGACTCCAAGAGCTGAATAGTGATGCTGTCTTTGTAGGCTTGTGCCTTGTCATGGTACAAGATCATCCCCCACAGTCCTGTCCTTGGCCACCATTCTTGAAGCTTCCTGGAAATTTTTGGTAGGCATACTGTTGTGTCCCATTGAGCAATAACGGCTTTTGTTCCTCCAGAGGAATAGTTGTAACATGACCACTTTTGGAAAAGAAAGTTGCCACCATTTCCCTTCCAACATTGTAGGGCAACTTCACTTCCATTAGTGAATTTTCATCAGGAAAAACCTATAATGTTGACTGATGCTAATTCTGTGGTTCAAACTGGTATATCCAGATTTCATCACAAGTAATGATGTGGAAATCCACGTAGAGTTGCCTCTATCAAATCTGAGCTGCACTTTTTTTTTTTTTTTTTTTTTTTTTGCACTGTTCAACATGGATCTGCTTCTGCTCACCTGTCAAGGTGTAAGGCACCCATCAGGATGAAACCTTCCTGACTAGAAGATAATCAGATAATCGTGGGTGATTTGGGGCACTGCTGGTGATCCAATCTGTACCATCTGTAGTGTGGCTTCAATTGCCCTTCAATGACCCTCAATTGTCTTCGAGAACCATTTTTTCCACAGCAGCCATGTTTTCGTCAGTCACTGTGATCACTGAACGCCCACTCCTATCCCCTCCTTTAGTGATGTTCTGCCTCTTCTAAATTCTTAAAACCAAAAAAATGTTGTGCAGAGAGAAGTTGGTCCCCCCAAACCCACTGCAAACACTCAAGGCTTTAAAACTTGTTTAACTTACTTTTAAAATCATAGAAAATCATTGTACAAAAGTGCCCTCCTCCCAGCTCCACAGCTGGTACCGACTGAACACCACATGGGCGGAAACAGGTGAGGCCTTCCCAGCAACACCGATAAGCCAAACAAGTTGAAACTTGCACAGGTGAATCAAAAAGGATGTCGTTATCAACTCTATTTCTTAGAGTGAAATCACAGACCGTAGCACTGTCTGTCTCAAAACTTTCACAGTGACTTTCATATAGTGGCGTGAAGGACACTGGAGACTAAGGAGAGGAAGGGCAGGAGGGGTAAGGAATCAAAACGTAACTATCAGGTACACTGTACACTTGCCTGGAGATGGGACACTAAAAATCCTGACTTTATAATTACCCATTAAAAAGCACGCTTAAAAAAGCACTGTCAAGAGTAGGGTGCTGGCTCCATATGCTGGTGGTGGCAGGTTCAAACCCAGCCCCGGCCAAAAAAAGCACTGTCAGAAGGCTAATGGGGCAGAGAGATAGGTAGAGAAATGGCTTGAGCACTAGGTTGAGAATTCAGATGTTAGTCCTATAGATTCATATTTCCCATATTTACTCAAGACATAGATGATTTTAAAGAATTGATGAAAAGTCAATAATAGTTCATGACATGAATAAAATAAAGAACCAAAAAAAAAAAAAAAAACTCATCTGAGTTGAATTAATTACAGGAGAAATGTATCAATAAAGACCAAAATAATATCACAAATAGATGAATTTGTATAACAAATACATAATACATAAATAATATATGCCAGTTTAATCCAATAGACATTGTACAACTTAAAGGAAAAGTTGATTAATAATGCCTATCTGTTAATGGCAATTCATTAATGGCCATGCATAATGTGATCACATTTGTAGCTTCCTGGAATTCTTAGCTGTGGCACATCATTTACAAGCAACTATTGAAAGCTCTTTACATATATGTAATTCAAATTTAATTATTGATGGAAAACTCTTGCCATTGTGAATTTCCTTTTCTCTTCATGAAACAGAGTTTGGCCATCACTACAGTAGACAATTGGGAAAGAAATCAAAGAACAAGCAAAGAGTTCACCTTGGTAAGGAGATATATTTGTTTACATGAAACACAACTAAAAAGCAACAATATTCAAAAAAAAAAAAAACTCTTACAAAGTGAGTTACTAATAAAAAATGTAAATACCATGGAAAGAAAAAAATATGGTCCTTTTCATTAGGAAAATATGATACAAAAAACATGACTTTTGTTTATGGGAGGGCAAATCTTTACAAACTCAGAAATGAAACCAATTAAACTTTTAATCAATGTCAATTAAAGAGATTTCTTTTAAAGAAATTAAGGTGATTTTTTTTTTTAAAAAGAAATCTCCAAACCCAACCTAAATTATCTTTGAAAACTAATGGAAAATGGCCAACTCAAATTAATGGCTATAGATTTTAATTCATAATTCCTACTCTAGATTTTCTATTGTTAACATTGCTACTTACTGTGTTTACAATGATACCCGAAATACCTCAGCAACTTTGGGAACCAGATCCACCTAGAATAAAATCCCAGATAAGTCACAATCTATTGGATTGCCCTTGAGTTATTTTTTTTGACCACTTTGAGACTGAGTTTTGGGGGTTTTTTTAATCTTCAAAATGAAGGTCTTTTCATTATGCTGTTTCAAAGATTAAAAAATAATATTAAGTTGCTAGCATTATGTCTGATATATCACCCGAGTTTGAGTTCTCACAGAGAGAGACCTTTGGACAAGGGTTAGAATCTAAGTACTTTATTGGAGAAGTAATCCAGGAAACACGTGAGTAACTGGAGAATTGACAAAAGGAAGATAACTGAGCAAATTAAGTGTGTGTTCCAGGTCTACTACCACCGGGGGACTGCTCCCTAGGCCTGTCAGGTACTCTGTAAAATGTACCTCAAAGTTGCCTCAGTCAAGGGGTGAGGAAAATGGGGGTTTCATTCACTGAATCCCCATCTATTTTTGGCTGATGACTGGGTTCCTACAGCTCAGGGCCATGCATGGGTAGAGGTAGGGTATACCCTCAAAGCATCACAGGTGCTACATGTCGACATCCACAGCCTTCACTTGAATTGACCATTTTTATCAACTTGCCTTCTGCAAGGAGAGACTATGGTGGGGCCTTGGCATCCTTTTCTGTGTGGACTGAACTCCCAATCCTGTGGGCAGGTGCCAGGGGTTATTCTGATTTGTATCCCTAGTACAAGTCTGTCATGAAGGTAATGAATAAGTAAATGAGGGCATGAATGAATAAAAATGAATAAGTAATCTTTCCCTGGTACTTTTGGTTTACTCCTCAGACATATTGGATATAAAATAAATAGATGATTTGCATATGACTGTGAAACAGTCATGGAATTATCAACATGATCTAAGAACCCACAAATCTAAAAAGTTTTTAACCTTTATTTTATTATTAGATACATGTTCTTATATTAACATAATCCACATGAAAATCCAGAGAAATTCATGAATATACCAGGGAAGCAAAATTAAACATTGAGTCACTCAGTTCAGTGTAGGTCACGTTCAGGTTCTCAGGTAGCAGATCTAATGAAAGATGAGGCATGTATGTTGACCTCATAGCCTTGGCTTCAACCAGAAAACAGCTAAAAAAGTAGATTTTATTACAGAAAACAAAAAAGAAGGCACAGATTTGAGCTGTGGATGCTGCACCACTGCTTGTTCTTTTATACAAGGATCCTGTGCTCAAACCATTTTTAGAAAAACTATATGAACTTTTATATATTCTAACCAACCTTTAGTGCCAACAAAATTCCCTAGAAGAAATTAAAGTGAACAAGCTGCCTCTATTTTAAATTTTGATACCACTGGGAGGCAAGAGGAATGATAAGTCACTCACAGGTCATTAGGAATTCATTCAGAGAGTAATAAATATCATTGCTGTGCTCTTTATATTTGTAATCACTGGCTAAATTCATTTATATGTTGTATTTGATTTACTCTTCACAAGATGAGGCAGGCCCATTAGTCCCCTTTTTCCTAGAAGAAAACTAAGGCTTATGTGTTTAGATAACTTTTCCAAGCTCACACAGCTAAGAAATGGTAGAGTTACAATAGATTTTGAAGGGAGCCATGTCTTACTATAGCCTACACAGTTAATCAATGCCAAAAAGACTAGTGTTTCCAGGCTGACACAGCTGTGTTGATGAGCAGGTAAAGACTGATAATTCCGGATTCTTGCTTAAGGTACTAAAGATCTTATGGAATATGTGAGTGCTGAAACAGGTTAGAGCAGTAAGAGGGCTCTGGCCTGGGAGCCTGGAGTTAGGAACGCCCAGAAGGGAGAAAGGAACAGACCCAATTTACGGGAGTCTGTTTTAAGTTTCTATACAGGATGCTCTAAGATACTGGGAAATGCAGGATGGCCATTGCACACGAGCTTCATGGCTGCCCTGTATAAAATGTGTCCTTTACTCCCTCTTCTCTTGTGGCCTCCTTCATCCTATTCCTATTTCCAGGTGAGCAGCAAGCCGTTTCTGTGTGCATATACACACACACACATACACACACACACACACACACACACACACAGGCCTTTAAAATGTTGAGATTGCAAATTAATGTGCAGCAGGGAGTTCAGTATGGTAGTAGCTAGACACTGCTTACTACCCATGAAAACTTACATTCAGACGGTTTTTGTGAAGTGGTTCGAGCACAGAATCACCATGTGAAACAACCAGCCATGGTATAGAGGGGATGGATGGTTAAATAAACTTGGTAAGTCCATGCTATGGAACACTACTCAACAATAAAATAAACAAGCTATTGCTACAGGCAACATTTTGAATATAGCAAAAGGGCATGATAGTGAGTGAAAAAAGATAATCCCCGAAGATCACATAGTGCACAATTCCATGTATATAACATTATGACAATGACAAAATTATACACATGGATAGCAGATTAGTTTGTCACTAGGGCTCAGGACAAGGAGGGAGAGATAGGTGTGGCTGAAAAGGGGCAGCATCCAGATGATTGTCATGCTGGAAATGTTCTGCTTCTTGAGAACATCAACATCAATATCCTCATTGTAACATTGTACTATATTTTGAAAGCTGTTTCCATTGGGTAAAACTGAGTTAAAGGTACACTGGATGTCTCTGAATTCTTTCTTTCTTTCTTTTTGAAAATTACAATTCTAATTACCTCAAAATAAAATATTTAATGCTAAGCATTTCAAATAAATTCTTAATGTTTTGCAAATATAGAACTTTTATTATCAGTCTTGATTCAAGGAAATGACCAAATGGATAGATTAGTGAGGGATTTTAAGCAGGGTGGGATTCACAGTTAATGATAGAAAAAAAAAGTAAATGACAGAAGAAATACTTTTCTTATAATGTAAGAATTGAGTGTAAAATTTTTTAACTATATTCATGGGGTCAGTTTCTCAACGCTTACTAGAAGGTGTTATTCAATCCGTCTGATCTTTGATTTCTTCATACATAAAATTGCAATATAAACTTTGAAATGATTAAGTCTAAAATAATAAGCACTCAAAAACAAGTATGAATGAATAAGAATAGTTTCCAAGAGCCTCTCTTGATTAAGAGTTTTATTAATTCCATATTGATACGGAGGGACTTGAAACAATGTCATAATCACTTAATCTTGTATCATTTATAGTTTGGAGCAGCAATCACACAGTGTGTGTAAGTTGATTGCTTTATAAGTAGAAAATAAAGAAGTCTCAACTAAATCTTTGACTTTATAAAATTTTGCATGAATCAAGCAGCTGGGTTTTGAACACAGTTCTGTCACCTATTAGTTTTGTTACTTTGGGAAAGTTACTTAAGGCCCCAATTTCCTGTCCATCAAATTGACCTGTTGCATCATAGGGCTGGTGCAAGGAGAGAGATGGTCGCAGACATTAACACAATCCTAGGCACTAGGTAAGAGCTCATTGAATGGCAGCCACCTTGATTTTTTTATTTTGATAATTATGAAGGGTAAGGTGGCAATCAAGGCTGAAATAGTTTTTCCATTTGTGAACCTAGGAGAATGAGTACCTGCAGTTGATGTGATGTCTTCCAAAGCCCAGTGAAAATTCTGCTACTATTAATGAGAAAATATTATGAGCAGTAACACCCTTTGGCGCTGCTTGAAAAGGGACAGTTCTACTCTGTTTTGTCATAGGTTACACCTGTTTCTTTTTAATCGTGTGTGTGTGTGTAGCACACCATTGTACAGCAATGGTCTCTAATTCATCATATTCTTTAATGGATCTCTGACCCCTGAAAATGTTAAGAAGCCAACAACTTTCATCATTATTCTTGTTTGTTCACAAGTAGAAAAATAATTTGTTGGTTTGTCCTGTTTGGTGCTGCTATAACAGAATACCAGAGACTAAGTAATTCATAATGTTCATTTGTTGGCTTATGGGTTTAGAGGCAAAGACGTCCAGGACTAGCATCTTGCAAGGGTCTTTTGCTGTATCTTTCCATAGCAGAAGGCAGAGGGCAAGCAAGGGAGAGAGAAAACATGACATCAGACTTGTAGCTTTGAACCCGTTAATAACCGACATTAATCCTTTCTTGAAGGTGGAGCCCTCCTAACTTAAACACCTCCCTAAATTAGGCCCCACCTCCCAACACTGTTTCACTGGAGATTAAGTTTTCAACGGATACTTTCTGGGGACACATTCAAACCATAGCAGCTGCTACAATTGAAATCATTCTTTGAAAAGGTGTGATCTGCCAGGCAACTGACTTCCCAAGAGCAACGGTGGAACACGCTCATTTGTGAGGCAGAGACTGCTCAGTGGCTACTCTGCAAGGACAGCTTCGTGAACGCCAGCGGAGTCTGAGAGTTTCACCACACCCAACTTCTCCCTCCCTGTCCTGCTCACCATACAAGAGTTCAATTCTCAAGGGGTCAACCCCCACACTCACCAACATGGGTTATAGAGATACTCAAAGTATGCATATAACTTTGAAAAAAATCATTGTCACAAACTTCTGAGAATCTGTCTCAGAAAAGACTTGAGAAAAGTCCAGTCTTATTCAATAAAAATGCCAGTCCATTGAGCATTTTCATAGGAAAAGAATTATGCCTTGAAAACTAGTTAAGAAATACTTTATTAGTGAAGCTTTAGTGCTAGTTTTTAATTTTCATTACCTTTTACTTGTTGCATATGGTAGAGTATCTATAAAACTATGTAACTTATAAGACTAAATAATAAATTGACTTCAGTTTATTTTTAAGACAAACCATGCTAATTTCCTTCCTCTAACACTTACCACTCAGTTTACAGGGCAGAGACACATTACGTGATACTGATGCATCTAGAAAATCTAGCCTGGGAATGATGATTCAAGGAGTATTATACAGTTTCATTTTAACATACGTGTTTCTCATGGGGCATGCAAACCCATTTGGCTTTTCTTCAAATGAGGCCTCTGTGTGCTCACGCTGGGCTTGTCTTCTACACACACATACTGAGAAATTGCAGAGAACTGGGTCTCTGTCATCTGCCTGCTTGGTTCAAAACATACACGAGAATCTCTGAGCATCACGCCAAACCCTCACCGCCACCCCAACAAAGAACATATACCTGGAAACAAGAAATGTCTTATTTTCTCTTCATCTTAGACCTCTCCTCCCTCTCTTCCTTCGAGTCACAATCTTGAGTATATGGTATGACCATTGCATAAAATAAGCCCCAAAGAGGTTAATTCTTTCCCCCTAAACGTCTATGTATGTATGCGTGTAGGTACCATTTTCAGGAAAAGAGAAACCTTTTAAAGAAATGTGTATATTAGCATATATTTTGAAAGTCATGCACACACCAATCTGTTATCTTTTTGCTTTGTATTATTGCACTAAAATAACTATGCGGGAAAAAAATATTTGAGGTATTGCCTGTGTGATTAGGCTGGGCAGGTTTTCTCACTATTTTTTAAAGAATAGGCTTTGGTATGCATGAAAGTAAGACAGGAAAACTGATTATTTATAAGAAAGTAGATACAAAATGTTACCACCATTTCCATAGGTCTTCAATTACCATTTAAAATTGCATAACTGATTAAATTAATAAAAAACTGAAAATATAAAAATCCATGGTCATCTTATATAGTTGTGTGCTGTGTGATGACATTTCCGTCAATAGCAGAGCACAAATGCAAAGGTGGCCCCATGAGATCACAATAGAGCTGAAACATTCCTATCGCCCAGCAATGTCTTAGGGTGTTGTAATGTTGGAATGTTGGTGTAAACAAACCCACTGCACCCCAGTGATATAAAATTATAGCACATACAAGTAAGTACAGTACATAATACTTGATCATGGTAATAAACAACTATTACTAGTTTATACCTTTTCTATACTACACTTTGTATTGCTCTGTAGAGGGTACTTTTTCTACTTATAAAAGAGAAGTCAACTGTAAAACATCCTGAGGCAGGTCCTTCAGGAGACACCCAGAAGGCCTCCTTGTCATAGGAGGTGACAGCTGCATGGGTGCTCCTGCCCCTGAAGACCTTCCGGTGGGACAGAACGTGCAGATGGAAGACAGTGAGAGTGATGATCCCCATCCTGTGTACCCCCAGGCTAATGTGTGTGTTTTTGTCATAGGTTTTTAACAACACATTTAAAAAGTAAAAAATTGGAAATATAAAAAACTTATAAAAATGAAGATAGAAAGAAAGAAAATATTGTTGATACAGCTGCACAATGTATCTTAAGCTGAGGGTTATTATACATCATCAACATGTTAGAAAACAAAAATAAAATAAAAATGGTAAGCTAAGGTTAGTTTATTATTGAAGAAAGGAAGATTTTTTATAAATTTAGTGTAGGCTGAGTGTACAGCACTTGTAAGCTCGAGAGTAGTGCACAGTGGTGTCCTTGGCCTTGACGTTCATGCCCCTCTCCCTGACTGACTCCCGTAGAACAACTTCCAGTCCCACATGCTCCATTCATGGGAAGTGCCCTATACAGGTGGAACACTTTTTATACCCTATTTTTACTGTACCTTTTCTATGCTGAGATATGTTTAGATGCACAAATACTTACCATTGTAATACAATTGCCTACAGTATTCAGTACACCAACACACAGGTCTGTCGCCCAGGAGCAATAGTTACACCACATAGCCCCGGTATATAGAAGATCATCCCATCCAGGTTTGCGTAATGCACTCGATATTCAGGCAATAATGAAGTTACCTAATGATGCATCTCTGAGAACATCCCCATCGTTAAGTAAGACATGGATGTCCTAACATGACCTTCTTCCCAAAGTGTGGTCAGACAGCTAAGTCTGTCTATTCTCTGCTGTGCTTGCTAAAAACAGACGGTCCTCGGCCTCTGTTAGGTGTTCAGGGTGAGAAAGAAATCTAGGAATACTGCCCAGGAATCTGCATTTCAACAAACACCAAAAGCGATTATTGTGCACCGTCTATTTGTCTAGCACTTCTTCTGGCCTGATGTTAGATTACAGTCTCTTCTTCATGGCTACCAAGGAATAGACTGGAAAGTTGCTTTGCAGTCCTCACCCCAGTTGCTGGGTGTCCCTGTGTCACCCTAAGGTATGTGATTGTTCTTGTCTTTCTGAGCAGAGCCACTCCATCTGTCCCTGCTTCTTACCACTGATTTGTCTCTTACCCAAAAAGTCCCTTTCAGAAGGTAAACACTGGATAGCTTAACTTCTTCCCTGCCAAGTAACCGCAGCTTATTCAGAGGCAATAGTAAGGATCCAGTTTGCAACCCCAGATTTCCTGTATTTAAAATCCTGCACTGCCGTTGACTGTGAGGCTTAGCACACATTTGACTACATCTTTGTTTCTTTTCTATAAAATATAAGCAATAGTAGGATCTACTTTTTAGAATCCCATCAAGATTCCCTGAGTTAATAATACATGCAAAGCACTCAGTACAGGGTCTGATACACAGGAACCCTTGGGAAGTAGAAGCTTCACCTAATCTTTTCCTGATTCTTCTAAAGACCATGACTTAAGCCCAAACAATGGGTCTTTCAAAAGACAAAGTAGAGGCAACTATTTTCCAGGCTACAGGACTGTAATGCCTCTCAAATTATGTTCCAGAGGCAAAGATTCCTGTGCTTATAAAAAGAGATGACTGCTACAGTTTCTTCTTTCTAACAAAGCATTTGCAAGGTTATAACAAATATGCTGACACTGACCAGAATTACAGTATGTGTAATTGTGTGAATGAAGCAAGATGTCTCAGTATTCACTAATGTCTAGGAGTGGCTGAGGGAAGGGGAGGGATGGTGGGGAGAATAATATCAGTGCACACCCCTAGGAAGAGCTATGTGTGTGCGTGCACACTTACCCCTTTCTTTTTTTCTATCTGTCCTCATTAAGGCCACAGTTGTCCAGAACAGAGAATTCCTGCCTCCCTCAAAATGTCCTGTCCTTGGTAGTCACTTCTGTATTTCATAACATAGCAGATAGCTAAACAAATGTGTAATTCTTTTGTCAGACTTCAAAAGTATTTCCAGCTACCTGTATCACATTCTGTTCCTTGTGCCAAGCCTACAACCACTGGGAAGGTGTCAGATCTCTGTTTCCTGAAGATGCACTTTTGCCGTTCAAAGCAAAATTTAAATCCATGCAGATGACATTATTTCCACAGCTAATTTGATTTAAAAATATATATATGGTTGTGTAATTTTCTAGATTTTATCTAGATATCATAGTAAGAAGATTTGGCTGCCATGGCCTAATAATTTTATGTAAAAGCACAATGGTAGAGATACATGTATGAATTATCTAAATATTGAACTTAGCACATACAAGTTTTACATGACTATAATAAATATATTTTAAAAACAGCAAAAGCACAATAAAATAAATAAAGAGATAGAAGATACCAGTAAAGAATTAGAATCTATATACTAAACAAATCGATATGTTGGAACTAAAAGAAGAAAATGGTAGACAAAAGCCAAAGTATATTAAATATAAACTGACAGAGGAATCCAACTAAAAGAAAAAAGAGTTACGGACTAGATTAATAAAGTCTAAAATATATGCTATTTACATGAGATGACATTTAAATATCAAGAGGACAGAAACGTTGAAAGCAAAAGAATGAAAAAAGAAAGCGATTTTTATTAACATCAGACACATGATACTTGAAAGGCAAGGCAAATATTATTAAATAGAGCGTGGCATTTCATAATAAAAGAGCCAATTCAGGAGAACTATAGCAATCCCAGGAAAGAATCAATAACACACATTTAATTTAATAATTAGGAGATACTTGTTGATCCTATGAGGGTGTGGTGGCAGCAGAAACCAAACGTCTGAGAATTTATAAGTGAATGAAAATGAATAGGACCAAGAAGTTTAAGCTGCTTCACATTCAGAGCTTATATAAGGAAAAGAGATAAGTCATGAGTTCCCAGACAGTGAAGATCTTATAAAATGAGAGAGAGATTTAAGTAAAAGCCTTTAATATTTTTTGAAAACAATATTCCTTCTAAATAGCAAACCACTCGTTTGCCCTGGTATAAGGATAGGTTTATATCAAAGCAAAGCACATTTGAGGGTCCTGCCTTTTTCATTCATGCTTTGTGTGATGATGAACAACTCACTAGTCCTTTTAGCCTCTATTTACCATTTTTTTTTTTTTTTAAAGACAGAGTCTCACTATGTCACCCTCGGTAGAGTACTATGGTGTTATAGCTCACAGCAACCTCAAACTCTTAGGCCTAACCCATTTTCTTGCCTCAGCCTCTCAAGTAGCAGAGACTACAGACCCCCACCTCAATGCCCAGCTATTTTTTTGTTGTAGTTGTTGTTTGGCAGGCCTAGGCTGGATTCGAACCTGCTACCTCTGGTGTAGGTGGCCGGCACTCTAGCCACTGAGCTACAGGCGCTGAGCCACTATTTATCCTTTTTGACTATAAAAATATTAATACCGACCACTTGGGGTTTTTGTAAGAAGTAAATATAATTTTTACAGGAAACTGCCTTGTAAATGAAGCACTTTACAAACATAATGCAGGATAAGATAGATGCAGCCTCCAAATCTAAACAGACACAGTACAATGAGGAAAGCATAAGACATTCTATTCCCTGTAGAACTTAAGAAAAGTCACATTTTTGCATATATACTTAAGACAGTATCTGTATTTTCTTCTTTCGTGGAAACTTTGTCTATGAAATATAATTACCACTTGATGCCAGAATACTCCCAAGAATTCCACATGAGCCAACACATGTACTTTGCCTTTCAGGAGGTACCAGGGACCTGCGCGCCACCATTCACTCACCACCTCTTCTCACTGTGAATTGCCTGCCACTTAAGGATATTCTAATCCGGACATCCCAGGAGGTCTGATGAGATGCTTCTTGGGCTTCTGCAGAAAGATTACAGAACAAAACAATGTAGAAATAGATTCCCGGTTAGTATTACCTTGTCACAAAAGATAGCAGCAAATACTCCACTTCAGGTAATGACAGAAACTGAGCAAGCCCTGTAGGAGAAGTGGCAGACGCAGCATCCAAGACTTAAAAACAACTAACATTTCTGCTATATAAAAGATTAACCCCCGATCACATCCTCCTGACATTTTCAGCAAATGCAGAGATACTTGACAAGAAGGGTACAGAGCCTTAAGTTACCAATTTAAAAGCATGGGCCAGTGCTGCCTAATGGAGAAGTTATTATTTCTCCTCTATGTTCTTGTCTTACTGAGCTCAGGAAATGCTTCTAGGGTGAGTGATGCCAGCAGTGGCCACCATCACTTCTTTGGGGAATGGTTATCCTCAATTTAAGTTGGCCACTACAATTCTTCAGCATCCCTTGCTGTGTAGTTTCTATGTAAGCTCAGAGATTTTCTCTGGGCAAGCAATTTTCTCTATCCAAATATGGTCTTCAATTCAAAGGAAAAATACAGAGTAATAACTAAGCACATCAGCAGGCTAGGTGCTGAGCACACTGATCTAAGAAGCAGAAGGCACAAGTTGTTAAGAAAAAAGTGCTCATAACCTTTGCAAGTTATTCTTGAGAAAAACCATATAATCTCTCTGCCCTTCAATATTGCCATCTCTAACTTTTTAATCACCTCATAGGGTCACAGACTATAAACCAAGTTGGAAATAAGTAGCCTCAATTTTATTTCCCTGAAAAATTTGGGTTACAGTCAGCCACAAAAGAAAATTTGCATGGGATATGAGGTGAAGTGAAGAAGTAGCTGTTGTGTTCTAAGGGAAGCCCCTGGTTTCAAAGTGTATGGCAGATTGCAGTTTGTCCCCACTTTGGGGCTCCATGTGCCTCTCTCCTTCCTACCTGCTGACTCTATTGAGCACCAGCAACCCCAGGCCAACAAAAATTGCTTTATTAAGAACTCAAAGAGAACCAGATATGATGGCTCACACCTGTAATCCTAGCACTGAGAGAGGTTGAGGCAGGAGGATCCCTTGAAGTGAGGAATTCA
This sequence comes from Loris lydekkerianus, assembly GCA_963574355.1. Taxonomy (NCBI): domain Eukaryota; kingdom Metazoa; phylum Chordata; class Mammalia; order Primates; family Lorisidae; genus Loris; species Loris lydekkerianus. Next base: position 40,536 of record CAUYPK010135222.1, read on the forward strand.
AGATCAGCCTGAACGAGAAGGAGATTCAATCTCTACTAAAAATGGAAAAATTAGCCAGGCGAGGTGGTGCGCACCTATAGTCCCAGATACTCAGGAGGCTGAAGCAAGAGGATCTCTTGAGTCCAGCAGTTTGAGGTTGCTGTGAGCTAGGCTGATGCCACAGTACACTAACCTGGACAAGAAAGCAAGACTGTTTAAAAAAGAAAGAGAGAGAGAGAGAGAGAGAGAGAGAGAGAGAGAGAGAAAGAGGAAGAGAAAGAGGTATTTGTAAAGAGGAAACAAATATCCAGGGACCTGCACTAGTTCTATCACAGCACCCAAACATGGCCAGAGCCTGATCATCCACCAACAACTGGATTAGAGATATTTTTTCTGATTCTTATCAGACCTTTACTTTACAGCTATTTTGACAATAGTCTGAGGCTTATTTAATATAATAAATTTATTTTATAAGATTCATGATGATTTTGCTCTATGATTGAACCCCAACTGACATAAGAGAATAAAATGAATCAACATAAGATAAAGGCAAAAATGTTTAATTGTAAAAAATAAACCTGTAAATCTATATAGACAAAAAAGGGGGGGAAATTTTTCAAAATAACACCAATGTATTACCTAGTCCTGACCCTGTGCAACCTGGAGGAAGAGTACAAATAAAGGTCTGTATACCATACTACTAAAAATAAGGTGTCCGTAAAGTGTATGTGTAATTTAAAATAGTTAAATTGCACATGAACTTGATAGACATCTTTTACATAATAATTCATCATTTATATAAATTTACATAATTTATATAAATCATTATATAAATAGAGCTAAAGCTTCCAAGTTAATTGTGTTCTAGTTTCCTTCTGTCTTAGCTCAGGCTTCTGTGATATAATATCATAGACAAGCTACAGACATTTATTTAATCACCATTCTGGAGGCTAGGAAATCCAAGATCAAGTCGCCTGCAGATACTCTTCTTGCTCTGGGCCTGGCTTTCCCCATCTTCTCAAAACATCATCATATGGCAGAGAAAAAAAGCTCTGATGTTGCTTCTTCTTATAAATCACTACTGCCACCAAAGAGACTTCACTCTCATGACCTCATCTAAACCTGATTATTTCCTACAGGCCTCCCATCCTAATACCGTAACAACAGGGTTAGGACTGGGAGGAGTTAGGTCAATTTGGAGGTGGGTGGGAGATAGACATATTCATATTCATATTCAGCCCCATATTACCTACCTTGAAAAACTATATCTTCAAATTCACAAAATTAAAAAATATGCAAGGAGTTATAGTTTTAAATGTGGGTTAAATGCCAAATGAGACAACTTCCTCGAGTTGCTCTAGTTGTTAGACAGATTTTTACTAATTTCAATTTGAAGAAATTCTGGTGAGGCAGTAGTAACTGAAATTGTCATGAGACTTTCAAAGCACTAGTTAGATTCAGAAATAAGTCATGAATTTTACCCACCACCTTCATATGTAGTAACAGATACACTCCATACACTGTCCTTATGCAAAAAAAATTACAAAATATTTTCATTTTTTTAAGTTTTCACATAAGTTACTGTTACTAATATGATTTCCACTTTCTCTAAAGTGGTGAACTAGATTTCTACTATAATGTGAAAGTAGAGATCTAGTACTGGTTTAAGAGAGTTCCACATATGCACATTTAATTTTAATCTAAATTTTTTAATAATGACAATTTTTCTTCATCTTCCTTGTGCAACTGTTACTAATATTTGGCTAATTCAATCACATTTCTTAGGGGTATGGTATAGTTTGTGTCTGACCAAGCTATAATTAAGAAAAATAGAAATGCCAGATAAATACTTCTGTTTAAAGATGTATCAGAGAGCTGTGGAAGCAAAGAGGACTAGAGAGGCTGAAATTCTGGACAGGGAGAAATCCTGGAGAAGCAGTTGACAAGATCTTCCGCCACTTTTTCCCTGGAGCAGCTGCTGGTTTGATGCAAGCAGAGCTGGGAGAGAAGTGTGGCTTAGACAGAGGGTCTCGCTGAGGGACAGAAAAATTGGCAGCGTTTTTGATGTGTCCCTGGTTCTGCAGTGCCAAAGTGAGAGAGAGAAATAAAGAGACAGAGAAAGATCCGAGGTGCTTCAAGTGCATAGACTGTATCTCCCCTTAGAGACACGCAAATTCTAAAGGTGCTTTGAAGCTTCCCGCCTAAAGGGGATTTATTTATTATAAACTCTCCCTTCTGACATCAGGAATAAGACGAGTATCATCGTTTCTGTTCAATATGGTACCGAAGGTTCAAACAACTACAATAAAATGAGAAAAACAAATAAAAGCTATAAGTATTGAAAAGAAGCAAAACTATTTTTCACATATGACTTCTTTGCGATTAGAGTAAATCAAAAGACTCTACGAACAAAATATGAGAATAATTAGTAATCACTACATTTAAGGCTAATAAACAAAAATCAGTTGTACCTCTATAGACTAGCATATCCCTTAACCTTTGATGTGCAAAATCCATCTCAAAACATAATGATGGAGAAAGAATAATTATCTGTTTCCTTCATAATTCTTTCCACTAACAATTTGTTCTGCTATTAGCTCACTCCTCCATTTGTGGCAGCTCTGGACAACTAGGACTGGCTGGCTTGAGATGCCTCGTTGGGGTGACTCACTGCTGTTCAGGTTGGCCATTCATCCTTCAGCGGGCCACCCTAGACTTTTTCACACGAAAGCTGGAAAATACTACTAGAAGATGATTTTTTGTGCATATTGTCATTGTTATACAGTCACCTTTCATTTCAGTATCACTATGATGTGGGTCACAAGAGCAGACACCTTTATTAGGGTTATGGGTCTCAAGTGCCAGATCCCAAGTGACAGGTGGCTCATGTGTTTTACGTTTTATGAATTTCTGTTTATGACATGCGAGGTTCTCTGAAACACAAGGGCAAGGGCAGAAACGGTTCAGGTCTGAGTTGGGTTTGGTTCTGGTTAGAACTTAACTGGTACATTTGACCATGGACTAAAGTATTTGTTTGTCACTGCTACTTTTATCCATCGTTTCAAAATATTTCTCCCCATTTTTGAGGATATTTTTCTCATAAGACCCTATTTCTGTGCCTTATTACCACCAGATTGTAACTTAGCAAGTTTAAAGTCCATTAAAAGGAAAGAGATAAAAACTTGATCCTAAATAACTGTGGATCTGTTTAAACTCATTGAATTGCAGAAATCCATTTTGATTAATTGTATGCTACTTTTTTACTCTCTACATACAATATGGAAGAAAAAAAAAACTAACCAGACGTCTTTTAGCAGGCTGTGCTAATTCTTAAGTGTCAGATTCGGGACCCTAACAGAGAACAAATGCTATCTGTGGCATTAATTAGATGTGTTTGTAAATTGGAAATCTTTATATCAAGGGAATAAATCCACCAGGAGCTTGAGCATGGAGAAGTAACCTAAGGAAAGGAGCTAGATGCAGAGAGGAGTGTCACTAATTATGCTTCCACAGGCAGGTGCTGGCCCAGATCATCCCAGAAAAGCTAGGGGGGCTTTCTGTCCATATTTGTAAGCCAGCTGATCCCGCCCTGCCGCAATTCCCCCCACCCAAGGGAAGAGACAGGCCATTTAAAAGCAGCTAGCAGCAATTCTGTGTGCCTGGCACAGCATTCTCAGAGGAGTCTCCTGAATAGCCCAAGGAGACTCAGCAGAACAGCTGCCTGCATGAAAAACAAATGCCATCGGCTGGGTGGGTGGAGAGAGAGCAGAGAGGTGGAGAGGGAAATTTCATTTATCCCTAAAAAAAGTGCTCTCTGGGAAACCATTGGACAGTTATTTACAAGGAAAATCGGAAAAGGACAACTCTATAAACTATGCAATTGTGCAAAGACTACATTAATCATCTTAAAAAATCAACTTACAAGTGTCTTAATGATTAAGGGGAATTGAGAAAAATAAATAAATAAATAAATAAAACTTTCTACCGCATCTAATTTCCTTCTATCACAGGAAAACAGGATTAGTGTATCAATAGTTATAATTTAGCATGATTGTCCAAAGGGGACTGAACAAAGTAAAGGTACAAAATATATCATCTTTGTTAAGTGTCTAGGCCTGTGCCACTCAGCAAATATTTCTGAAATGGAAAAGACAAGGCTTAGCTTATCTTGGGTGTACAGGAGGATCCGTGTGAGCAATGCCAGTGTCGTCTCATAGTGCAAAGAGGGGCGGTGTGCATTCATGTACCAAATTGAATTCCTTGAGGATGTCATGTCTTCCTCTTAACATCTTTAGTAACTATTAGATAAGGGTCAACTGTCAGACTCTTGCGTACTAATGGGAGAGCATTTCGTTTAAGTCTGTTATTCCTGTTGTTGGAACATAAAACTTCTCTCCTCCTTAAGCCTTTTATTTTCCCCTAACAGTGGTTCTGTCAGTAACACAGGAACTGTATTAAAGGGCCACGTATTCGGAAGGTTGAGAACCATTGCCTAACATCATATATTTATTAGGTTAAATTTTCAAGGTGCTTAAAACTATTATTGGTCCACTCTTCTCAAAGCACAAAGGCTCCTCACAATCTAGATCCAATCTTTCTTTCCAACCAGACTTCTCCCCACCGTTTCCTCTCCTCCTACCTCAGAGTACCCTTGATTTCTTTTTTCTTTTGTTTCTTTTTTGTTGTTGTTGTTTGTTTGTTTGTTTAATTTAAGACAGAGTCTCACTATGTCACCCTTGGTAGAGTGCTGTGGTGTCCCAGCTCACAGCAACGTCAAACTCTTGGACTTAAGTGATTCTCTTGACTCAGCCTCCCAAGTAGCTGGGAGCACAGGCACCCACCACAACACACAGCTATTTTTTGTTGCAGGTGGCCCAGGCTGGGTTCAAACCTTCCAGCCTCGGAGTATGTGCCTGGCGCCCTAACCACTGTACTACAGGCGCCCAATCAGTACCCTTGATTTCATAGCTATGTACCAACATTTTGGGTTTCCCTGACTTTTTTCTAATATTAGGCTGCGCATTTCTGTGTGATCCCGTGCAAAGGGAATTATAGACTGCAGATAATTAAGAGTATTTTTTTGTTAATGAGTATCACTTAAGTTTTTGAAAAATGTTGGGGAAAGTTTGACACAAGTAACTCAGAAAGGATATATACGTTTAACTGCAGCATTATAGTCCTTAAGTAAACATAAAAACTAACAACATAATATTTTCTAGAATGATATCATCATACAAATAATCTGAGATTTTTTTTCTTTACATGCCCAAGAAAAGCTAATCTTTTGGGGAAAGTTATGAAAGAAATGTGCTACCATGGTAATTTTTTCATAGTTGTTTTCATGGAAAAATACTCCTTATAAAGTTTTATTATCGATTTATAGACACAAATTCCAATATAACCAGTTTTCCTTCATCCCTTTAGTAAAGAAATAATGAAAAAGTGGAGAAATAAAAACTGCTTTTGGATGACGGGGCCATCCTGTCTTCACATTAAGTTGGCAGTTATGCTCTCCACCAGGTGTGACCTCAGTGCACAAGTGCTGGCGTTACCCATTGTCTCACAGAGACAATACTTTAGGGAGAAAAAAGACCTTTCCATGAAATTCTTACATAACACACAAAAAATTGTTTAATTGAAATGTAATTGAAAAAGAACAAAAAAGAAAATATCATAACTGATTTTTTGTTCTTTCTTTATCCCTAAAGAAATGGCTCCAGTTTTAGGTTTAGCTATTTTCCTGAATAGTAAACAGTTTAGGAATGAGAAAATATTCTTTTGACCAGACGTTAGCTGTATTTACAAGTTACTCTGAAAGCAACAAGCTAATTCTGAGCCATCTGACAACTAGAAGGGTACCTGGATTTCCATTCTTTAATGAGAACTGAACCTACTTAGAAAAGCAACTGTAAATTTAAGGATGAAGCTCCTATTGTCAATCCCCGTGGATAGTGAGATTTTAACGAGGAAAGGAACTGTGATTTTTATATTTCTGATCCATACAGAGTTGATTTAAAAATAAAAAAAAGACAAGCTTCTTTGAGAACTCTCAAGCAACTGTGCTCCATGACAGCCATTGTTGTGATAATAATAGAAAAACAGTGAAAAAATTGGCAAGACTAGCAGAAGTCAATCAAAGGATATGTTTGACCTTTGGCTTTTTTTCCAATTTAAAATACATAGTTTGATTTTTCTCTAGTGGCCAAAATGCCCATATCACATTAGAATTGAACGTGCTGTAAGAGGTCGGCCTGCAGGGAGTCCCTGAGAGGGCCTTGCCCAGCCTTCCCCAAGGGCTCTTCTTACAGGCCCGCATTGCTCCCCACTTATCAGAGTGCCTATTTTATAGGGGGAGGGGTTATAATTTACTAGTGCACATTAGGGGTTGGGCTATGAATATTGAATCTACTGTGTGAAACAAACACTAATTTAGGCTGCAATATAAACTCATTAAGAAACAATTTTTTCTGACATTTTCTATGTCATACCTCATATCTAATCATGTGCCCTATTTTTTTTTTTTTTTTTTTTTTAGAGAGACAGAATCTCACTTTATGGCCCTTTGGTAGAGTGCCGTGGCATCACACAGCTCACAGCAACCTCCAGCTCCTGGGCTTAAGTGATTCTCTTGCCTCAGCCTCCCGAGTAGCTGGGACTACAGGCGACCGCCACAACGCCCGGCTATATTTTTGTTGCAGTTTGGCCGGGGCTGGGTTTGAACCCGCAACCCTCGGCATATGGGGCCGGCGCCCTACTCACTGAGCCACAGGCGCCGCACCATGTGCCCTATTTTTATCATTCAATATTGTATACCATGTCATGTGTTAATATTTTTCATAAAGTTTAACATTTTTATTTCAAAAAGTAACAGCTTATAATTTCATAGCATGCCAGTTACAATCCTAAACACTTCACATATATAAACTTAGCTAATATTCAAAACATCACACTATGAATGTGATATATATGCTGTTATTATCTTAATTTTCCAGATTAAAATAAACAAACTGAGGTGCAGTGAAGTTAAGCAACTTACCCACTTTTACAAAGTGAGTCAAGGATGGTACAGAGACACGAATCTAAGAAGTCTGATCCAAAGTTTGTGTTTTCACCTTTCAAATGCTCTGCCCTGGATAGTTTAGGCCCTAGGTGCCATAAAATATGTTTATTGAAGTTTTTTGAAATATTATTGGTTCGCTATAATTAAATATTTAGTCTCAAAACAGCTGGGGTGTTTTTGTTCTTTTTTTTGTTTGTTTGCTATGTATACTGAAATTGCTTCACCACAAAATTATTTTTTAATTTGCAAGTTACAATGTAATATGAAATGTTTTTGATTATTACAAAAGTCATTTTCTCTTAATTATTGAAAAATTATCTACTGTTGTTAATAATAGATTTTTAGAACACAGTAGAATTTTTGAACTTCAGAATGTTACTTTTCTCTCTAAGTTTTTGTTACTTTATGTGTGTTGGTATCAAAAGCAAATTACTAAAAATGTGGTCACCCTCGTGATAATATTTCTTTCATGTTTATATGGCATTCTTTTTTTTTATTAAATCATAGCTGTGTACATTGATATGATCATGGGGCATCATACACCAGCTTCATAGACCGTTTGACACATTTTCATCACACTGGTTAACATAGCCTTCCTGGCATTTTCTTAGTTACTGTGCTAAGATACTTACATTCCACATTTACTAAGTTTCATACCCTTGTAAGATGCACCACAGGTGTAATCCAACCAATCCCTGTCCCTCTATCCACCTCCCCCTTCACTCCCCTCCTTTTCCCCCTTCCCCCTATTCTTAGGTTGTAACTGGGTTATAGCTTTCATGTGAAAGCCCTAAATTAGTTTCATAGTAGGGCTGAGTACATTGGATATTTTTTCTTCCATTCTTGAGATACTTTACTAAGAAGAATATGTTCCAGCTC
>CAUYPK010135223.1:0-16931 GCA_963574355.1 Loris lydekkerianus
TTTTTTACTTCAAAATAAGATATGTGCAGTGTGCATAGGAATTTGTTCATAGTTTGTTTTTTTTTAAACTATAGTCCGGTCCTCCAACAGTCTGAGGGACAGTGAACTGGCCCCCTGTTTAAAAAGTTTGAGGACCCCTGCTCTAGACACAGCTGATTTGATTAAAAGCAACACTGACTGAGAAATGTCCATCTGTTAGCCAGGGAAACAAACATTCTTTTTCTTGTAAGTTTCAGTGGAGTGACACACAGGCTTAAGAAGTTTCAAGATTAGTTATGCAAATAGAAGGATACTTTTGAGTAAAGGACACCACTTCTTTTTTTTTTGCTTTTTGAGTCAGTCTCACTATGTCACCCTCAGTAGAGGGCTGTACCATCACAGCTCACAGCAACCTCCAGCTCTTGGGCTTAAGATATTCTCTTGCCTCAGCCTCCTAAGTAGCTGGGACTTCAGGTGCCCAGACAATCCCAGGCTATTTTTTTTTTTTTTCTTAGACATGATGTCTTGCTTTGGCTCAGGCTGATCTTCAACCCATGAGCTCAGGATTGCAGTCCTGAGCCACTGCGCCCAGCCCAGAAAACAACTTCTGAGGTCCCTGAAGTTGCACAGGTCTTTGCTTTTTTGTATTGGCCTCAGAGTGGAGGTTTCTGCAAGTTTTTGGTGTTTGTCATAGAAAAGAATTTCAGGCTGCATCATATACAACAAGCAAATGAAAGCTTTGTTGAGTTTTGAAAGCAAAAGTATACTCTCGGGAAAGGGAGGGGGGAAGTGTCTCACAAAGAGCAGCTTCACTGAAAGGAAATGGTCCTAGGTCTTTTATAGTTTTACTAATTGAGATGAATGAGTAAATGAGTAAAACTAATATAGTTTTACTATATTACTACTACTATAGTTTTACTATAGTACTACTACTGTACTAATATACTACAAGAATATTCAAGGTATTTAGAATACTACGAATTTTAGGTAGTAATTTCTAGAATGAGTTCCCTCTCGTTTTCATATTTTATATTATTGTCTTAGAACTATTATGGCAATTTCAGGGTGAAGAAATTTAAAAGCCACAATGTAAATGATATTGTAATTAGCCAAAGTTCATGTAAGGTGGCAGAGATAGTTGACAAACCAGTTAAAGCCAGGTCTTGACTAGGAGTTATTTTAACACCTGCACCTGATCCTCAAGCCCTTGCATCTAGTCTCAGCCCTGTCTCTTGGTGTCTATATTTTTTTTTTGTTTGTTTTTTCTTTCTTTTTTTAATTTCAACTTTTCCCCTCAAATTTTTCTTTTTCCTTTTTTCCTTTTTCTTGTGTAAATATAATTTTTCATTGTTGCTTTCTTTAATAATAACATAATTTTTGCTAGTTTTTCTGCCCGTGTTATTTGTTTTTTCCACCAATTTTATCCTGTAAGGTTTTTGTTTGTTTGTTTCGGTTTGATTTGTTTTATGAGACAGAGTGTCATTATGTAGCCCTCTGTAGAGTGCTGTGACATCACAGCTCACAGCAATCTCAAACACTTGGGCTTAAGTGATTCTCTTGTCTCAGCCTCTCAAGTAGCTGGGACTATAGGTGCTCCCCACAGTGCCTGGCTATTTTTACAGATGGGGATCTCACTCTTACTCAGGCTGATTTCAAACCTGTGAGCTCAAGCAATCAACCCACCTTGAGTGCTAGGATTACAGGTGTGAGCCACCATGCCTGGCCCTAGTAAATTTTTTTTAATATTAGCATTGGAAGTAATGATTTCGGGTTGAATGACCTTGGATATGTTATTTGACCTTTTCCTTAATTTAGAAAATGTTTTTTGGTCTTTTGTTGTTGTTGTTGTTTTTTAGACTGAGTGTCATTATGGCACCCTTGGTAGAGTGCTATGACGTCACAGCTCACAGCAACCTCAAACTCTTGGGCTTAAGCAATTTTCTTGCCTCAGCCTCCCAAGTAGTTGGGACTACAGGCGCCTGCCACAACACTCAGCTATTTCTTTGTTGTAGTTGTCGTTTAGCAGGCCCAGGCCAGGTTCAAACCACTAGGTCCCTAGCTGCTGAGGTACAGGCACCAAGCCCTTTGCCATGTTTTTATCAATAGTTAATGGCACAAAACTTAAAGGATGGCACATATACTGCATGATAAAACCTGAAATGACCTCAGAATTCAGAGGAATAAGAATAGTTTCATATGTGGTCAGCTATTATAACATATACTTCCTCCTCTAGGGTGAAAACAAACAGAAAAATAAGTATAAGGTTGAAATTTGTTGGCTTGGCACCTGTAGCTCAAGTGGTTAGAGCACTAGCCACATACACCCAGAGCTGGCAGGTTTGAATTTATCCGAGGCCTGCCAAGCAACAATGATGACAACTACAACCAAAAAAAAGAAAGAAAGAAAACAAGCAAGCAAAAATAGCCAGGCATTGTGGCAGTCCCAGCTACTTGGGAGGCTGAGGCAAGAGAATTGCTTAAGCCCAACAGTTGGAGGTTGCTGTGAGCTGTGATGCCATGGCACTCTACCCAGGGTGACAGCTTGAGACTCTGTCTCAAAAAAAAAAAAGAAAGAAAGAAAGAAAAAGAAATTTGTGACTAAACCAGTAATACATGAAAGTTTGATTTTAAAAGTTTGTATAAATTGCAGCTCTTCAGCTCATTCATGAAGCCCATGTAACCTTAAATACCCAAACTAGATTTGTACATCAACACCCACATAGAATAACTTCTATGAAATAGGCTCAAATGGAAAGAAAAATGAAAATTCTGTCTTAGGAAAACAAGAAAAGAGGGGTTGCAATCTTATTTTCAGATACATGTGGGTTTAAAGCAACTAAAGTCAAAAACGACAATGATGGACACTTCATATTGGTCAAAGGAAAAATACAACAAGAACACAATTCAATTCTAAATATTTGTGCACCCAACTTAAATGCTCCCAGATTCCTAAAATACACCTTAATGAGTCTGAGTAATATGATATCCCATAACACCATAATATCAGGGGACTTTAACACTCCTTTTACAGAGCTAGACAGATCCTCTAAACCAGCAGTTTTCAACCTGTGGGTCACAACCCACAGGAACTGTATTAAAGGGCCACAGTACTAGGAAGGTGAGAACCACAGCTTTAAACAGAAACTAAACAAAGATACAAGGGACCTAAATGTGACAGTGGAACAACTGTGCTTGATAGATGTACATGGAACACTCCATCCCAAAGCTAAAGAATATATATTCTTCTCATCAGCCCAAACAGTCTCCAAAATTAACAAACCTCAACATAATCAAAAGAATTGAAATTTTAACTGTATCTTCCCAGACCACAAGGCATTAAAGGTGGAACTCAACTGCAATAAAAACATTCAACCCCATACAAAGGCATGGAAATTAAACAACCTTATGCTAAATGACAGTTGGGTGAAGGAAGAAATAAAAGAGGAAATCATTAACTTCCTTGAGCATAACAACAATGAAGACAAAAGCTACCAAAACCTGTGGGATACAGCAAAAGCAGTCTTGAGAGGAAAATGTATTGCTTTAGATGTCTACATCTGAAAAACAGAAAGAGGGTGAATCAACAAACTCACAAACCATCTTATGGAAATTGGGAGAAAAAAGAACAATCTAAGCCTAAACCCAGCAGAAGAAAAGAAATATCCAAAATTAAATCAGAGATTAATGAAATTGAAAACAAAAGAATCATTCAGAAAATTAATGTAACAAGAGTTGGATTTTTGAAAAAATAAATAAAATAGACAAACCTTTGGCCAGACTAATTAGAAATAGAAAAGTAAAATCTCTAATAACCTCAATCAGAAATGAGAAAGGGGAAATTACAACAGACTCCAAAGAGATACAAGAGATTATCTCCAAATACTACAAGAAATTCTAAGCCCTGAAATTTGACAATGTGAAGGAAATGGATCAATATTTGGAATCACACCCTCTCCCTAGACTTAGCCAGGATAAAATAGAGCTCCTGAAAAGATCAATTTCAACCACTAAGATTAAAGAAACAATAAAAAAGCTTCCAACAAAACAATGTCCTGGTCCAGATAGCTTTATACCAGAATTATATCAAACCTTCAAGGAAGAACTTATTCCTGTGCTACAGAAATTATTCCAAAAAATTGAGGAGGAAGGAATCTTTCCCAACACGTTCTATGAAGCAAACATCACCCTGATACCAAAACCAGAAAAAGACCCAACTAAAAAGGAGAACTTTAGACCAATTTCACTAATGGATATAGATGCAAAAATTCTCAACAAAATTCTAGCCAATAGATTAAAACTTATCATCAAAAAAGTCATACATCATGATCAAGTGGGTTTCCCAAGGATGCAAGGTTGGTTTAACATACATAAGTCCATAAATGTAATCTACCATATCAACAGAAGCAAAAACAAAGACCATCTCTTCCTCTCAATAGATGCAGAAATAAAATCCAGCATCCTTTTTCTAATTAGAACATTAAAGAGTATGAGCATAGATGGTACATTTCTTAAACTGATTGAAGCCATCTATGACAAACACATAGTTAATATTTTACTGAATTGAGTTAAAACTGAAAGCTTTTCCACTAGAACTGGAACCAGACAAGGTTGTCCTCTATTGCCACTACTATTCAACATCGTGCTGGAAGTTCTAGCCAATACAATCAGGCAAGACAAGAAAATAAAGGGCATCCAAATAGGAGCAGAGGAGGTCAAACTCTCCCTCTTTGCTGGCGATATGATCTTATACTTTGAGAACCCCAAAGACTCAACCACAAGGCTCCTGGAAGTCATAAAAAAATACAGTAATGGGCAGCGCCTGTGGCTCAAAGGAGTAGGGCGCAGGCCCCGTATGCCGGAGGTGGCGGGTTCAAACCCAGCCCTGGCCAAAAACTGCAAAAAAAAAAGTAATAATACAGTAATGTTTCAGGATATAAAATCAATGTTTACAAGTCTATAGCCTTTGTATATGTCAATAATAGCCAAGATGAGAGGTTAATTAAGGACAAAACTCCCTTCACAGTAGCTTCAAAGAAAATGAAATACCTAAGAATATACCTAACAAAAGAGGTAAAGACCTCTATAAAGAAAATAATAAAACCTTAAGAGAATAAATAGCAAAAAATATTAACAAATGGAAGAACATACCATGCTCATGGCTAGGAAGATTCAACATTGTTAAAATGTCTATACTTCCCAAAGCAATCTACAGAGTCAATGCCAGCCCTATTCATATACCAATTTCATACTTTCAAGACTTGGAAAAAATAATTCATCATTCTGTATAGAACCAGGAAAAAAACTTGTATGTCTAAGGCAGGTCTTAGTAATAAAAACAAAGCTGGGGGCATCAGCCTGCCAGACTTTAGACTGTACTGCAAGGCCATAGTGATCAAAACAGCATGGTATCGGCACAAAAATAAAGACATAGACATCTGGAACTGAATAGAAAACCAGGAGATGAAATTAACATCTTACAGCCACCTAATCTTTGATAAACCAAGCAAGAACATACACGGGGAGAAAGAATCCCTATTTAATAAATGGTGCTGGGAGATCTGTAAAGGACTTAAACTTGACCCACACCTTTCTCCACTCACAAAAATTGATTCAAGATGGATAAAAGACTTAAATTTAAGGCATAAAAATCCTCAAAAAATGCATAGAAAAACAGTGGAAGATATTGGCCTGGGGAAAGACTTCATCAAGAAGACTGCCATGGCAATTGCAACAACAAAAATAAACAAATGGGACTTAATTAAACTGAAAAGCTTCTGAACAGCCAAGGAGACAATAACCAAAGCAAAGAGACAACCTACACAATGGAAAAGGATATTTGCATATTTTGAATCAGACAAAAACTTGATAACTAAGATCTACAGAGAGCTCAAATTAATCAATATGGAAAAACCAACAATCCCTTATATCAATGGGCAAGACAGATGAATAGAACCTTCTCTAAAGGAAGACAGAAGAATGGCTAACAAATATATGAAAAAATTATCATTGTCCCTAATTATTAGAGAAATTCAAATCAAAATCATCCTAAGATATCATCTAAACCCAGAGAGAATGGCCCACATCACAAAATCTCAAAACTACAGATTCTGGCATAGATCTGGAGAGAAGGGAATGCTTTTACACTGCTGATAGGACTGCAAACTAATACAATCCTTTTGGAAGGAAGCATGGAGAATGCTCAAAGAACTCAAACTAGGCCATTTGATCCTGCAATCTCATTACTGGGCATCTATCCAGAAGAAAAAAAAGTCCTTTTAATATAAGGACCCTTGCACTAACCTGTCTATCCCAGCTCAATTTACAGTCGCCAAAATGTGGAAATAGCCTAAATGCCCACCAACCTAGGAATGAATTAACAAGCTGTGGTATATGTATGCCATGGAATACTAGTCAGCCATTAAGAAAGACTTTACATCCTTTGTATTAACCTGGATGAAAGTGGAACACGTTATTCTCAGTAAAGCATAACAAGAATGGAGAAGCAAGAATCCTGTGTACTCAATTTTCATATAAGGACAATGACCTAGTACAAGGTGGAGGGTAGGGAAGGGGAGAATAGAAAGGGGGAAGGAGGGGGGTTTATGGTGTGCATCTCAACTTTTGGGGGCAGGACACAATTATAAGAGGGACTTTACCTAACAAATGCAATCAATGTAATCTGGTTCAAAAAACTAAAAAAAAAAAAGGAAAATAAAATATGGAGCACTTCATGAATTTGCATGTCATCCATGTGCAGGGGCCATGCCAATCTCCTCTGTATCATTCCAGTTTTACTATATGTGCTGCTGACAGCATGTTTTTTAGCAACATAAAAAATGTAGACATTAAGAGCTGGCTTATTGTTGACTGTCATGAAGTTTGCAGTTAGGCAAGCACATTTCTTGTCAATCTTCAAAACTTCTCATTTTTGCATGCCTAGAGAAGTTCTGCTGAAGACAGTTTGACACAGATGAGGTTGTGAATAGAGAATCCAAAGTGGTTACTTGGAGAGGGGATGGGGAAAGAAAGGGATAGGGATTGATGAATTACAGTTTGATTTGAGGAGGGTAACTTTTTTTTTTGTAGAGTGCTGTGGCGTCACAGCTCATGGCAACCTCAAACTCTTGGCCTTAAGAGATTATCTTGCCTCAGCCTCCCAAGCGGGGACTACAGGTGCCCACCACAATGCCCGGCTATTTTTGTTGTTGTTGTTGTTGTTGTCATTGTTGTTTGACAGGCCCAAGGCTGGGTTCAAACCTGTCAGCCCTGGTGTATGTTGTGGGGGCCTTAGCTGCTGAGCTACAGACGCCAAGCCCGAGGAGGGTAATTAATACAATAAAAAGCTTGTAGTTTAAAAAAAAAATACTCAGAAATCACCTTTTAAAACATCTTTGCTGTAATAGAACAAGTGGACTAACTCATTTTCTCAACTAAAGTTGGACTGTGGTTTTGTTATTATCTTTTTGTTTTTTTGTTTTTTTTTTAAGAGGAATAGGGTCTCCCTCTGGTACCTAGCCTTCAGTGGAGTTCAGTGGTGCCATCATAGCTTACTGCAGCCTCAAATTTCTTGACTCAAGTGATCCTCCCACCTCACAACAGTTCAGATTATAGGCATGAGTGTACCTGGCCAAAACTTTTAATGAGTGTTTTATAAAAGGAGAAAAAAATACAGTTTTCTTCCAAAGCAGGGAAGCTCTTATTTTCTCTATGAGTATAAACAGTTTAGGAAGCAATAAATTAATACATTAAAACAAGTATTGAAGGCTTTAAGACTTGTCTCTCCCACCTGTAGTTCTAATCTAGGAGTTATTTTGGCATTCAGTCATGCCTAGAGACATTTTTTTGGTTGTCAAAATTCTGGGGGTGCTACTGGCATCTAGTGGACAGCTCCCAACAACAAGAATTATCTGATCCAAGATGTCAACAATTATGAGATTGAGAAACCCTGCCCCAGCCTAACAAATACAGCTGGCAGAAATTTTCAGTGAGAAAAGTTGAGTTGTTTTCTTAAAGGTAGGAAGAAAATTCAGTCTTCTGTCTTTGCCTTTTCTTTCTAAAGCAATGGCTTTACCTAAAATGAATTTTAAGACAGGATGAGATGAGATTAGTGAGGACTTACATTTCAAGAGAAAGGGTTTAGACATTCCAGACACCATAGAAAGATTTTGTAGGTAGTAGTCTAAGATGGTCTCTACCCTAGAAAACTAAATGGGAGAAAATCGAGGATCAGATGAGCCCCTCTGAGACTCCTTTCAGTCCATACTGTCTGTGGCCCATTATTTCTCATCCAGAGTACTTCCATGCCCTTCTTTTTTACTTTCTTGTTTCTGGCATTCACCCTATCAAAATCCCCTTAATGTGTGAAGAATATCTTCAATGGGTATAGAATTTTAAGTTGACATAATTTTTTTTCTTTCAGCATTGTAAGGATGCATTTCTATTGTCATCATCTTTCATGGCCTCCAGAGAAGAGTCCGTAATATTTTTTATCTTTGCTATCTGTATGTGCAATGTTTTTTTCTCTGGGTCCTTTTAAGATTTGTTCTTTATCACTAATTTTCAGCAGTTTGAATATAATGTTCCTTGGTGTGGCTAACTTTGTTTCTATACTGCTTGACATTGTCAAACTTTCTCTATCTATAGGATATAGTTTTCATCGAATTTGGAAATTTAGTCACCATTTTTCAAAATTTTCATGATTTTTAAAAATTTACTTATTTACTTATTTATTTATTTAGAGACAGAGTCTTACTTTGTTGCCCTTGGTTGAGTGTCATGGTGTCATAGTTCACAACAATTTTAAAATCTTGGGCTCAAGTGACCCTCTTGCCTCAGCCTCCCAAGTAGCTGGACTACAAGCACCTGCCACACCATAATGCTTGGCTATTTTTTAGAGTATGATCTCACTCTTGCTCAGGATGGTCTCAAATTCCTGAGCTCAGGTGATTTGCCTGCTTGGGCCTCCCAGAGTGCTAGGATTATAGGTATGAGCCACCACATCTGGCTAAACTTTTCATGATTTTTAAAAAATTTTTTCCATTTGCCTCCACTTAGGATTCAATTCTATACACATTAGTCTACTAAATATTGTCCTACAGGTCAATGAGGCTCTGTTAATTTTGTTTTCCAGCCTTTTGTTCTCCATTTATTTTATCATGGATAGTTTCTATTGTTATATCTCTAAGTTCACTGATCCTTTTTCTGGAATGTTTAATCTTCTGTTAAGTTCATCTACTAAGTTTTAATTTCAGAAGTTCATTTGGTTCTATTGTAATGTCTTCTTCTCTTTCCTCATTATGCTCATAGTTTTCCTTTAAATTCTTGACCACAGTAATAATTATTATAAACTCCTTGTCTGCTATTTTACCATGCCTATAGTTTCCAGATTTGTTTCCTTTTTTGAGACAGTCTCACTCTGTACCTGGGTAGAGTGCTGTGGCCTCATAACTCACAGCAACCACAAACTGTTGGGCTCATGCAATCCTCTTATCTCAGCCTCCCCAGTAGCTGGACTACATGGGCCCACCACAACACCCAGCTAGGACTTTCAAACTTTTAGAAAGTAAGACATTAAGAAATATATTTTGTGGCTTGGTGCCTGTAGCTCAGCGGCTTGAACCCAGCCCAGGCCTGCCAAACAACAATGACAACTACAACCCAAAAGTAGCCAGGTATTGTGGCGGATGCCTATAGTCCCAGCTACTTCGGAGGCTGAGGCAACAAAATCATTTAAGGCCTGGAGTTTGAGGTTGCTGTGATCTGTGATGTCACGACACTCTACCAAGGGTGACATAGTGAGATTCTGTCTCAAAAAAAAATGTTTTACATGAGGACCTAGGATATGTACACACATACATGTATGTGTATGTGTGTGTGTGTGTGTGTATGCACATATATACCAAATCTGGATCATTTATTGAAATACTTATGCTAGCTACGTGTGGTGCACTTTGTTGTTGTTGTTGTTGTTGTTGTTTTTTGAGACAGAGTTTGGCTCTGTCACCTTGGGTAGAACACAGTGATGTCATCATAGCTCACTGCAACCTGAAATTTCTGCACTCCAATGATCCTCCTACTTCAGCCTCCCAAGTAGCTGGGACTACACAGGCCCATGCCATGTCACTCAGCAAATTTTTCTACATTGAGTTGAGACGTGGTATTGCTCTTGCTCACACTGGTCTGGAACTTCAAACCTAAGATGATTTTCCCACCTTGGCCTCCTAGTGTGATGGGATTACAGACATCTCAACCATGTGATGCACTTTGATAGTCTCTGTTTCTCTTCTTAAAAATGCTGGTTGTTGACGGAGGAGCAAGATGGCAGCTGAGTAACAGCTTCCTTGCAACTAGACATGGTGAGTCTGGGGAGAGAAGATGCCAGGCATCTCTGGCTGGTGGGATCTGCCCAGAAACATCCCTTTGGGGACAAAGGGAGTCAGCAAGAGACTTCTGAACCCCATGAGGAGGAAAAAAGCAGTGAAGAACTGGCAAGTGTTTGCGTGTGTTCGTTGGGTCTAATCCTGCTGGCAACTGTAAGTACAGTAGCAGTGAGATTGCAAACTGGAAAGGTCTTACCTATGAGCTGTTTGGGTTTTTTGGGACTTGGTGCTCAGTTGAACTACCTTGGGAGAACTTGGGCAATAGTGTGGAGGACTTTAAGCATTGTCTAGGGACCCAAACTGAGCTGCTGAGCCAGGCAGAGCTAATAGTGTTCGGCTTGGGCTACACAGAGCCGTTATGGGAGAACTAACCCAGCAAGTTCCGCCCTCAGGGTCACAGAGCAAGGATCTGGTGGGAGCGACTAATCTAGTGACTAAGCAGCCTGTAGGTGGGGACTGACCGCTTTACAGCCTTAGCTCTCAGGGGCATAGAGTGAGACTGGTTTTGGCACACTGGGCAAGTGGATAGCCACTTCAGGAGTGATCCCAGCGAAAAGTGTTTTCCTGGGAAAGCTTCTGCTTAACCAAGGTTAGCAGTTTAAAGTGCCTTTTAAGCAGGCTGAGGAGAGATTTCAGCTCCCCACCCTGCAGGCTTTGAGAAATCAGCAGTGTCCATCTCATACAGCTGTATCAGCATTGTGTTTAACATCTCATACCCTAGAAGATCACCTCTTGCCCAGACAATATTCAGGAAGATATATATACTGCTTTGTTTTTGTTTTTAATTCCAACATTTTCCCTGTAGATCTTTCTTTTTTCTTTCTTCTATTTTTTCATTTTTCTAGTTTAAATACAATTTTCCATTATTGCCTTTTTCAATAATTTGAACTTGATTTTTGCTAGTGTTTCTACCCCTATAATTTGTTTTTTCCCTCAATTTTATCCCGTAACGTTTTCTGTTTCCTTGTTTTGGTTTTATTTATAACATTTTTTCCTTTCCTCTCTAGTTGGTGGAGGTGGGTACTGTGTCCAAACAGGCTAGCAAGGAGCTGATGACCTCAAGGGAACCACCTAATCTGGTACACCCAGAGGCTGGGAGGTTTTAAGGTTGGGTCAAAGTACCCTACTGTACACCTATATTGCTCCTGTCTCCCTCTTTCTGTGCCTCTCTTCTTTGTGTCAATATTCCCTCATTTACCCACCCCCTCTCCTTTCTCTTTTTTCTTTCCTTTTCTTTCTTTTTTTCCTTCTTGCTTTTCAATCTTCTCATCCTTCTTGTCCTGTACCAAAAGAACTCATAGAAACCCCAGTCCACAGGCATGGCAACTTAAAGAGAAAGAGGAAGTGAAAGAAAAATTATGGCAAGGAAACAGATAAAAGAAATCACTCATGAGGAAGAACCAGCAGGAAAATCCTGGTTACATGAAAAACCAGTCCAGAGCAAACACCCCCCCCCCCCCCCAGGGATTGTGAGGTAGCTACTGCAGAGGATTCCTCATATAAAGAAATGTTAGAAAGGACAGAAAGGGAATTTAGAATAGAGATGATGAAAACTATGAAGGAAAGGATGGAAACAATAAAGGAAACTGCTGATAAAGTGGAAAACAACCAAAAGGAAATGTAAAAACAGAATCAAATAAGAGATGAATGATATGAAGAATATAGAAAGAATATAGCAGAGCTGATGAAACTGAAACAGTCAATTAGGAAAGTTAAAGCTACAAAAGTATCAGCAACAGGTTAGACCATGCAGAAGAAAGAATTTTGGAAGTAGAGGACAAAGTTCTTGAGATCACTCAGATAGTTAAAGAGGCAGAAAAGAAGAGAGAGAAAGAAGAACATTCACTGACAGAATTATGAGACTTTATGAAACATCCAAACATACAAGTTATAGGAATCCCAGAAGGGCAAGAAGAATGCCCTAGGGGAATGGAAGCCATACTTAGAGAATATTATAAATGAATATCTCCCAAATATCACCAAAGATTCTGACACACTCCTTTCAGAGGGATATCAGACCCCAGATCTCCTCAACTCCAAACGACCTTCTCCAAGACACATTGTGATGAACCTATCCAACGTCAAGACAAAAGAAAAGATTCTGCAAGCTGCCAGGAACAAGCGCCAGTTAACGTACAGGGGCAAATTCATCGGGGTGACTGTAGACTTCTCTAATAAAACTTTCCAAGCAAGAAGACAATGGTCATCTACCTTTAATCTACTTAAACAGAACAATTTCCAGCCCAGAATTCTATATCCTGCTAAGCTACGCTTTGAAATTGACTGAGAAATGGAATCATTTTTGGATATACAAACATTGAGGAAATTTGCCACAACAAGACCAGCTCTACAGGAAATACTTCAATCTGTTCTACACACTGACCATCACAATGGATGAACAGAATAGTAAGCATTGTCTAGGTCCCCACACTGAGCCCTAATTTCTGAGTAAGAACTCAGTAATTAAAGGACAGAACCTAACTTCCACAATGATGCAAAAGATAAAACTAAACAATGGACTCTCATAAAATAAGACAAATAGGACACTACCACACTTATCACTAATCTCAATAAAAGTTAATGGCTTGAATTCCCCACCGAAGAGGCATAGATTGGCTGACAGGATTAAAAAACACAAGCCATCCATTTGCTGTCTGCAGGAAACACACCTAGCTTCAAAAGACAAATTAAAACTCTGAGTTAAGGGTTGGAAGACAATTTATCCAGTGAACGGAATTCAGAAGAAAAGAGGGGTTGCAATCTTATTTTCAGACACATGTGGATTTAAAGCAACTAAAGTCAAAAAAGACAAAGATGGTCACTTTACATTGGTCAAGGGAAAAACACAACAAGAACACATTTCCATTCTAAATATTTATGCACCCAACTTAAATGCTCCCAGATTCTTGAAACAGACCTTACTCAGTCTGAGCAAAATGATATCCTATAACATCATAATAATAAGGGACTTTAACACTCCTCTTACAGAGCTGAACAGATCCCTAAACAGAAATTAAACAAAGACATAAGGGACTTAAATGAGACCCTCGAACAACTGTGCTTGATTAGACACATATAGAACACTCCATCCCAAAGATAAAGAATATACATTATTCTCTTCACTCCATGGAACATTCTCCAAAATTGGAGAATCCTAGGACACAAAACAAACCTCCACATACAAAACATACCTCAGAATCAAAAGAATTTAAATTTTACCTTGTATCTTCTCAGACCACAAGGCACTTAAGGTGGAACTCAACTCCAACAAAAATGTTCAACCCCACATAAAGGCAGGGAAATTAAGCAACCTTCTGTTGAATGACAGTTGGGTGCAGGAAGAAATAAAAGAGGAAATCATTAACTTCCTTGAGCATAACAACGAGGACACAAGCTACCAAAACCTGTGGGATACTGCAAAAGCAGTTCTGAGAGGAAAGTTTATCACTTTAGATGCCTACATTCGAAAAACAGAAAGGGAGCACATCAACAAACTCACAAGCCACCGTACGGAATTGGAAAAAGAAGAACAATCTAAAACTAAACCCAGCAGAAGAAAGAAATATCAGGGCAGCACTTATGGCTCAAAGGAATACTATTTTGTATGTTTGTGGCTCAAAACTTGGACCCACCACCTCTGGTATATAGGACGCCGGCCCCATATACTGGAGGTGGCAGGTTCAAACCCAGCCCTGGGCCAAAACAAAGAAGAAGAAGAAAGAAGAAAAAAGAAAGAAGAAGAAAGAAGAAAGAAGAAGAAGGAAGAAGAAGAGGAAGAGGAGGAGGAGGAGGAGGAGGAGGAGGAGGAGGAGGAGGAGGAGAAGGAGGAGGAGAAATATCCAAAATTAAATCAGAGATCAATGAAATTGAAAACAAAAGAGTCCTTCAGAAAATTAATGAAACAAGGAGTTGGTTTTTTGAAAAACTAAATAAAATAGATAAATCATTGGCCAGACTAACTAGAAATAGAAAAGTAAAATCTTGAGTAACCTCAATCAGAAATGATAAAGGGGAAATAACAACCGATGCCACAGATATATAAGAGATCATCTCTGAATACTACCAGAAACTCTATGCCCAGAAATTTGACAATGTGAAGGAAAAGGATCAATATTTGCAATTACACCCTCTCCCTAGACTTAGCCAGGAAAAAATAGAGCTCCTGGACATACCAATTTCAAGTACTGAGATCAAAGAAACAATAAAAAATCTTCCAACAAAAAAATGCTCTGGGGTGGGCAGAGGCAAGATAGCCATCCAGAGCCAGATTTCCACAAAGGTTCCTGTCCAGAAGGAGAGTTGAAGGACAGAAGTTTAGCAAGTAAGCTGATGATTTGGAGCTGAGCCATGAGAGAAGGTTGAAGAATGCACATCAACCCTGCTGAGGCGAGCTGAGAACCCAAGGAAAGAAACAATAGGTACAAAATCCATTGCCAAGTAGATGGGAGTCCCCTCCCCCATGAGAACGGCTTGCAGTATACTCTATACAAACAAGCAAGCACAGTCCAGATCTCCTCCGATTTTATCCCATGGGAGAGACCCTCTAAAAACCGGAACTCCTTCCCCAGAGAGGACCTACTAGTGTGCCAAGGCACACTCCCACCAGGCATAAAACTGTACATATTCTTTATGTATAATTCTAAACTCCCAGAACTCCCCTCCACTCTCACCCTGTGGTCTGGAAGCCTATCTCCCATGCAGCCCAGATTCTTGGATATTTTCTTGAGAGGTGTGGACAAAGTGTGCACTCTTGCAGGTCTGTGCTGATTCTGTGGCACAGGTGTAAAGAGAAGACAGTGGACCTAGAGGGAGAGTGAGAAGTGGTGCCCTGTGGCACAGAGCAGCAGCAGAAGCAGCAGGAACAATATGGATCACACCCCTGGGGATATTTTGGAGGAATATGCCCTGCCTCTCTTGGCAACAAGAGAAATCCAGGCCTTTATTCTGTTGGCAGCTACTGGTGGAACAGATCTGGGACAGAAATGCAGGCTCTGTGAGTAAAGAGTATGCCTGAGGCAGTACCGGCCCAGAGTGGGCATGGCAGGGACGGAGACTAGAATACATGCATGCAGAGACAGCATACTCACAGGTCAGGACTGAGTCAGAAGGGCTGATTTAGTGAGCCTAAGAAGCACCTGGCCTCCAGGGGAACATAGATGAAACAAAAGCAGGTGGGGCAATAGCACGAAGCCCAGGGAGAAACAGACACTGAGAGCTGCATGCAAGTACCAGCCCAGGGAGAGGCAGGAACTGAAAGCTGAAAGTGAGCTTCAACCACGCCCACCCCAACACAAAGTGCAACCAAGACAGAGAAGCCAGCTCAGTGAAAATTGGCACAAAGGCAGTGGCACAGGGCAGAGCTCAGCCATAGTTTCTGTGAACTCAGAGCCTGGCCCACAGGGGAATACAGCTGGAACAGAAATGCTAATTCTGGCAGAATATAAGTAGCAGCAAGATCAATTGGGATGGGGCTGGAACTGAGTGAACTGCCCCAGCTTCCATTAAGCACCAGAGGTTGTCAGGCTTCAGCTCCCCCTGACAGCTAATGGCAGAGTATGTTAGTCTGGCTGAGGAGATCTCCCATGACTCAGGCAGGTGCAAACTCCTGGAGCATCTGCTCCTTGCAGGGAACTGGATCACAGCCCTGTGGGGTTACTACTGACTCAGTGTGACAGAGGTATTAAGGTGGGGAAGGAAGCATCAACCTTCCTGGACTAATTCATTTTCTGGGTGGATCCTTCTGACTCCATGGAGCACTGGAGCAAGTAATACCCGAGCTGCCAGCAGACTACTGCTATCTAGTTGCTGGAGACCTTTTGAACTCTCCCAATTGAGACTGGGTGCTGACTGAGACAATTGATTTGGAACTCTTGACCTGGGCCAATCACCCAAGGACTATCCAAAGTGGTACCTTGGGTGTGTGGTTGTGGGAAGGTTTCATATTCCTTTTCCACTTTCTTGCCCATGGGGGGCAGGGCGTCTTAGTTGCTGGTATTTCTCCACAGCTGAGACTTCAACCCAGAGTTACTGATTCACTAGGATTGGACAGAGACCAGCTGAAAACAAGACAGAGACACATAGTCCCACCACACAAAGTGGTGCCCAGTGTCTCAGGCTGCAGCACTGTACAGGTCCTTTGCAAAGCTCTAGGGGAAAAGGTAGAGACACCAGTCCAAGATCTTGGACAAAGAGCTAATTAATCCCTACTCCAGGAGCACCCAACCCAACTTCACCTTATCTGCTCATTTAGAAAAATGGTGTAAAATAATCATGGGGCAGAATCAGCAGAAAAACTCTGGCAACATGAATAATCAGAGTAGATCAACTCCCCCAAGGAATAACAAGGTGGACACACCAGAAGATCCCATTCATAAACAAATGACTGAGATGTTAGAAATCAAATTCAAAATTTGGATTCCAACTAAGATTAACAGAATGGAGGTAAAGTTGGAATTAGAAATTCAAGGAGCATTTCAAAAGTTGTCTCAAGAATTCAATGAATTCAAAGACAAAATCACCAAAGATTTGGACACAGTGTGACAAGAACTTGCAGCCCTCAAAGATCTGAGAAAT
>CAUYPK010135226.1:0-45454 GCA_963574355.1 Loris lydekkerianus
GTGTATGTGGCTGACGCCATAACCACTGTGCTACGGGTGCCAAGCCACCGCCTTGATTTTTTTTATAACACTGGGAAATGGCATGCCAGGGAGAACAAGGGCCCTGGAGCCTGCGTCTGGATCCTTGATATACTAGCTATCTATCTTAGGCAGGTTCCTTAACACATCTGTGCCTCAGTTCCCCATCTTTAAGAGGATAATGATAGTACCTACTTTATATCCTTGTGATGAAAGTTAAACAAGTTCAAGTTTGTGAAGTGACTGAAACAGTTCCTTGCACACAATAAGCACTACTTAACTTTTTTTTTTTTTTAATCATAGGGATCACTAACACATAAAGCCTTATTTGAAATATGTATTATGATAGCACTTGTTAGATACTTGGGAAAACAGTATATAAAAAAAAAAAAAAAAAAAGTTTTGTCTGGAGGGTAAAACAAAAATCTTTTTTTTTTTTTTTTTTATTATTTGTGATTCATTGAGGGTACTAAGAATTAGGTTACACTGATTGCATTTGATAAGTAAAGTCCCTCTTAGCACTGTGTCCCGCCCCTAGAAGTGTGGCATATACTGTGATAAAATCTTAAATGTCCACAAAAAGTTTGACCAAACTTTTGTGTACATCACGGGTCTGATTGAAAAATGGACTCACAGTTACTAAGTAATCTATCAAAAATATATAGCTAGTAAGTGACAGAGATAGCCTACTTTATTTTCAAATTCCAATATTTCAAAGACAAGTTCTTAAATTCTCAATTTTAAAACTTCATGTTCATAGAAGACAGTTGTTTTTAAATCTGAAGTAAATGAAAAACTTGGGAAGAATGCTCTGCAAAAGTTCTAGCAATATTTTATAAATCATTTTGACTACTGTTATGACTGTGAAATGTTACTTCTGATTTCTTTGACATATACAATCTGGGAACAATATTTTCAATCTCACAAACAACAAGATGGTGGAATATCATAATGTACTTGTCTCCATAACTAATGATTACTAAGAACCATTTCCTGGGCATGTGCTGAGTTGTTTTACTAGCAGTGTTGATGAGTATAGTGCTCATCTAATTATCCCCCTTGGTCCTCCTGTCACCAACAAATGTCTCCACATTCATAGGGAAAAGTTTGAGTTAGTGCCTTAAAATAGAAATATCACTTTCAAAATTATATCCGGAATGAGAATTCTCACTTGTCATCTGGCATTTAATGTAACTAATCTTCCTTAAAATTTTAAAGACGTCTTCTTTATTACGCTGATTCCAGAAGCAAGAATGCCTAAATGTAACTAGTTTATTTTCTGCATCATTTTTTCATCTTTAATAGCCTTTGGCATTACTTTCTAATTCTGTTGTTAAAAATACTCATTAAAGAATGGGACACCAGGGGGATGTGAGATGTAGCTGTCTGCCAGACAGAAAAGGGTTTGACCAGTGGCTCTCAACCTTCCTAATGCTGCGACCCTTTAATACAGTTCCCATGGGTCACGACCCACGGGCTGAGAACCACTGGGTTAGACAGACAGCTAGCCTGTCTGCCTCGGCTCACTGGTGGGCACAATTCCTCGTGAATACACCACGTCTTATTTATCCATTCTCCTATAAATGGAAATAGGGGGGTTTTTTCCCAGTTATTTTGCTATTACAATAAAAAAAAAAATTGCTAAGATTGTAAAGATACAGTTTCTTCAAGGTGTTTATATAGTATTCACATGGTTTAAGATATTTATATATTATTTACATAGTATTTACATGGTTTCTTTAAGGCATTTAGTTGTGTAAGATTATTGTTTTTATGTTACCAGAAGATGGCTTGCTAATATGCAAGAAGGTTAAAATGTATAATTATTTTTTTTTTTTGAGACAGAGTCTCACTATATCACCCTCAGTAGAGTGCTGTGACATCACAGCTCACGGCAACCTCCAACTCTTGAGCTTAAGTGATTCTCTTCCCTCAACTTCCCAAGTAGCTGGACTATAGGCACCTGCCACAACACCCGGCTATTTTTTTGTTGGCTATTTTTTTGTTACAGTTGTCTTTGTTGTTTAGCTGGCCTGGGCCGGGTTCAAACCTGCCAGCCTGGGTGTATGTGGCCAGCGCCCTACCCACTGAGCTATGGGTGCTGCCTAAAATGTATAATTCAGTACTAAATTCATAAGCAGCCACTATCCTATCTATCCCTGTCACCCTCTCCACCTAGAGGGGCACTTGGCTAGGAAATCACCTGTCCTTTGGACATGCACACATTTTGATCAGTATTTCACCCTCAAAGTTTCACTCATACTTTCTCAGTTCTATCCTTGGTGAAATTAAAAAAATCACCCACATCTCACCTTCTTAAAATGGCTTATGCTTCAGTTTTAGAGAAAAACAAATCAAATGGAAAATATTTGTATAAGGAATTTTATATATACTTAAGTACTATATCAGTTGCAGGGTTGTTTCCTAAAGAACAGAAAACCTAAATTCTATTTATATAGGGCAACTATTTCCACTTGAACATACACTATGTTCTTCAAATTCTTCAAATATTAACAATAATGAAATATAAGGATACATGATTCCAAAAATTCAATTAACAAATGCCACATTTAACTATAACTGTAACTTTGTTTGTTTGTTTGGAGATAGAGTCTTTGTCACCCTGGATAGAGGCCCATGGCATCACAACTCACAGTAACCTCAAACTCCTGGGTTCACATGGCCCTCCTGCCCCAGCCTCCCAAGTGGCTAGGACTACAGGTACCCACTACAATACCTGGCTAGTTTTTCTATTTTTAGTAGAGATGGGGTCTTGCTCCTACTCATGCTGGTCTCAAACTCCTAATCTCGAGCAATCCACCTGCCTCGGCCTCCCAGAGTGCTAGGATTATAGGTCCTACCTAACTATATAACAACTTTAAAAGGCATATACATTACTTACATTTTTTAAAATGAGGGTCAGAGATATGCATACTTCAACGTATTCTTTTTTAATGAAGCCTTAAATAACTTACATCTTATAGAAACAAAAATTCCAAATTAAACACCTGTCAAAAATAAAACTTCCCAGGAGTATATTAGCTTGACTGTTTGAAAATCTGAGCATACTAGGCATGGATTTATAATAAATAATGACTGATATATGAACTGCCAAATTACTTAAATCAGCACAGAAAAAAATGACTAACTCCAATACATGTTCAAACTGGAAAAAATAAATCTAAAAATGTAATTCTAGTCATTCATGGACTTCCTCTTCCACAAACCATGTAGCAGCACTGTATTAACAAGTATTAGAATTTCTGCTTAATTGCTTTTTCCTTTCCTATATTTTAGTAAACATGAACTTCCTAAAGAAGAGAGTCCAATGATCGAAAGAAATAATTTGCTAAGTACATATTTAAATGAGTATAGCAGTAGTCAATCACATATAGCATATACCCCAAACAGTAAAAGAGTATCAGATGAATGGAGATATTTGCAGTTCAATACAATTTATACTGGTACAAGCATTTCTGCCCCTACCTTCAATGCCTAAGTAGCTCTATTAAGCATTTGTACACGGTCACCTTTTAGGTATGCCTCCCAAAATCAGACATCATAATTGTAGTTACATTTTTTATTTGCTGCTAACTTGTCAGAAAGTATCTACTGGTCATAGAGATGTAATGATAGAATAATCATTTAGTGCAACAAACAAATCCCTCTTTTGCTCAAATATATTAGTAATACTGTGCTGATAGAACTGTTGTCTTAAATATGAAGTTAATTAGTTCTGAAATCTAATTCTTTAAAATTTCAAACTATAAGGCCGGGCTCATGCCTATAATGCTCACACTCTAAGAGGCCGAGGCAGGTGGACTGCCTGAGGTCACGGGTTCAAGACAGGCCTGAGCCAGAGCAAGACCCCATCTCTAAAAATAGCTGGGTGTTGTGGTGGATGTTGCAATCCCAGCTACTCAGGAGGCTGAGGCAAGGGATCACTTGAGCCCAAGAGTTTAAGGTTACTGTGAGCTATGATACCACAGCACTTACTTAGGGTAACAAAGTAAGACTATCTCAAAAAAAAAAAAAAAGACTTCAAACTATAAAGGAAAAGTATTAACTTTCCAAGCTATTCTTCTGGTAAGGATTTCTACAGAAATTGCCTTAATAATCTAAAGTTTACTTAAGCCTCTTGTTGACAATATTCTCTATAAGCAGAGAAAGATACTAAAGAAAAGATACTACACAAAAATTAAGAAGGAAAAATATGGTCTCAAAGATTAAATCACATGGGAATTCTCATATTACTACTGCAAGTACAATCTTTCTGTAATCCTACTTAGCCCTATCTATTAAAAAAACTGAAATTTTCTATCTTTTAAGCTAGTAAATAATGAAATAAGAGGTAAGGGCAAAACTTCACAGTACAAGATATTCATTCCAAGGTATAACAAACTCAGATTGGAAACTACTTAAATGCCTAACAGCAATAAACAGGAATGGTTAAGTAAACTATGTCAGAGCTACTGATGTCACGATTATGAAAAATTCTTCAGGGGCATGGGAAAATGGCCACAAATATAATATTATGGTAAAAATATAAGATGATCAAAATTATTTTAAACACACACACATGCACATATCACACACTTTGGAATTAAAAGCTGTTGGCTTTTTTTTTTTTTTTTAACATTTCAAGGATTTCCTCTACTGACCATGTACATAAGTAGATGTCACTTATCATGGGCTGTGATGCTGTGTGGCACGTCCCTGCTGACAAGTTGTGTCTGGGTTGCTTTTTTTTTTTTTTCCTTTTTTTTTAGAAACAGAACATCTTGCTCATAGGTTGTGTCTGTTTTTAAGTTTTTTTGTGTGTGCTAACTAAATAAACTATTCCCTTCTTGGTGCCAACGTGCCTCACAGTAGACCTTCTCAAGCACTCTAACTCCAACACTTAGACGTTTCCCAGGCTGTTTATTGCAGAGAACGCTATCACTGCAGGACTTATCGATCAACTGCGTGATAATTACTTGCTTACACGTCTATCTTTTCAATCACAGAGCAACTTCCTCACAAGAGGGTCCCCGTCTTATTCCAGGGCCCAAAGTAAAATCTGACAGAAAGAAGTATCTCAAAAATGGGTTATTTTTATGTGAATGAAATGAGTAATGTTTACATAAAATAAGATAATAGAAAAGAAAATGATTATTTTAAAGCTTTGTTGGCAATTAGTCCTATCCTATTTACTTATTTCCCTGGTTTTCTCATTTGAGACAGTACATGCAAACAGTACTGTTTCACACCAACCCTATCTCTCTCTATCTAGACAAAGATCTGGACAAAGATAGAGAAAAGAACATAAACTCAGATACAGATACGTCTGCTTTTTGTGTCTGTTTTCTTGTTAAAAAAAAAAAAAAACCTTATTACCAAGGGCGGCGCCTATGGCTCAAAGGAGTAGGGCGCAGGCCCCATATACCGAAGGTGGTGGGTTCAAACCCGGCCCTAGACAAAAACTGCAAAAAAAAAAAAAAAAAAAAAGTTATTACCAGATAACATAGCAGAGATGTTTTCAAAAGCTACTTATTTTATAATATGAATAAAATCATGTTTATTCTGAATCAAAGAACAGATTGTATTTTTAGGTTAACAACCATTTCTCTGCTCTTTGGTTAGACAGGAATCATTATAATAAAACTCAAGCTTAAATTTCAGTTCTTTTCATCTAGCAAGGAAATAATGTAGACCCCCCACCACCACCTCTAAGCAGACAGACACAAAGCCACACGTGTACACAGGACATGCAAGATATAGGTACATATTTACATGTGGTTGTTTGAAGCATTATGATTATCTAGATTCTAGAAAAATCATGACTCATTTTGTTAAATGTACATTTAAGTTTTCTGAATCTAAGTTAATCTGGGGTTATCAATGATACTGTAACATATCAGCAACCAGAGTATGTATGTATGTATAGTGGACTCAATTTCATTAGCAAGCACTTCAGAGACTATAAAATTTCACAGAGTTTTATAGTTAGAAGGAAACTTGGAAATAATATAATTCAACTTGGCCATTCATCATTTTATGAAACAGAACACTGAGACTCTAAGAGGTTAAGTAATTTGCCAAAAGTTACATAAATATTGGTGAACCAAACTATTTATTAGGGTCCAAATTGAAATAGGGCAGACCTGTAAGATAGTATTACTTCAATGGGTCAAGAGTAAATGGAAAAACAACTCATAAAACATGCTGAAATGGTTTGGTTATGGCAGCTCTGAAATGGATTTTCATGTGTTAAGATACAGCCTCTGTGTCAGCTAGGGTGAAGGCGCCCTCCTCTCAGATACAAATTATTCATTTATTCATCAGTTCTCAATGAATGTAGATTGTCATAGTCTGATATTTCCAGGTAAGCAAGGGCATCCTAATATATAGGTAGCTACGATAGTTTTGAGACCCCATTTGAGGTCCATTATTTCACTCCCAAGAAACAAGCAGGCAGTGTCCTTTCTATTCACCTGGGCCAGTTTCAATTTGTTCTGCTGGCTCATCAGTGTTGCCGGGAGGGCGTCATTTATTTCCATCCGCACTAATTCTACATTTCTTGATCTTTGCAAATCTCAAAACTTTCATAATGACCCATGTATAAGGTAAGCTCTGCCCTAAAAGAACCTGTGTTCCATGAACATATCGTTGGAAGCTTAAAATAAAGGGAGTAGCATCAAATGTACCTAGAATTGCCGAATCTTAGAGGTTCTCGTTTTCTTTCCCTTCCCCCTAACCCAAAATCTACAAAACCTTTTACTGAAAGAAGGCTTACAACAGAAACTCAACATATAAAATATCAGATACTACATAGTATACAGAGCTGCTCTGTTTGGGGAGAGAGGTAGGGGAGTCTGTTCAAAACCCGCTCCGTCCTGCTAATTCCTTGCAAACGCTAACAGTCTGTTAAGGACTTTGACTATCACAGATCTAGTTCAACCAATTTATTTTGTACACACAGACACCGAGGCCCACAGAGACTTGCTGAGGGTCTCATAGCTAATTAGTGACACAGCTTGGACTAAAACCTAAGTTTCCAGTCCCCTGATCTTGAAACTCCTCCACCACACCACTAACAAATTGCTTTAGCAACCTGAGGATAATAGCTAATGTGTAACATACCATTCTTTTTTTAATTTTATAATTTTTGTTTACTAGATACATAATTCATGTTCATTGAAAATAAATTAGAAAATAAATCTAAGCCAAAATAAGGTAACTTCTTTGCCATTCCTCCTCTAGAGAAAATTACATCAATATTTTGAGATATAGAAGCATATATATCTCCTTCCAGACTTTTTCCATATAGACATATGTACACTTAAAAAATCTCTTCTATTAATTTTTATTTAATATTTTGAATGTCTTTCCATGTCAACAATATATACCTATCTCATTTTTTAGACACTACATGGTATTTCATTACAAAACAAATCACATTTCTCTTCTTTTCTCTCTATAATGAGGAATATACACTGTTCTTTACCTGTTTGTTTTTTTTTTAATTGTTACTAAAATAAGCTTTGGATTCATTACTCTTTTGATACTACTATGACTATTATTACTCCTACAACCACCCTGTAGACCAGCATCTGTGAAAAACCATGTGAATTAAAGTTAGGAAGCTTCCTAAGAACAGAGCTGCTGGCACAAATATGATCTGGCTCTTTGTTTTAGTTTTAGACAAAATTTCAAAGTGCCATCCATAAAAACCAGGGTACTAAATCATAAGCCCACTAACACAAATGAGACTGCTCTATCCATATTCCAGTCAACCATAGATGGCTATTATTTAATCATTATAAATATGCTATGATGAAAAATGGTCTTACTGTTGAAATTTTTGTTTCATTCTTTACTTGTGAAGCTAAACATCTTTGCATTAACATCCTATTCTAAGAGTCCTGTGATATAAATAACATAGAAAGTATATAGGATAGATAGCCCCCAGCTTCCCTAAGTTTAAATTATACAAAAAGACATAGTGTCATGTCAGTTCAGAACACAGCTCCCATACAAAATTATAAATGAGGGTTAACAGGAATGTTTTAAAACATGGCAGTAAAAACCAAAGCAAAATCACTGGGTACTGGGAAAGGAGTTTAAAATGCACAGAGCCCAGAAGCCATAAGATAGGGTAGCAGACCCCAGGCTTGGAGAAGGCATAAGAAGCCCCCCAGGGCAGAATGATCAAACTGTCTTACTCTCTGATTAGTCTGGGCACTGGTACAGCCCTAACCTTGGATGGAACCGTCAGAGTGGATCCTGCTTCAAGTTCTTGGGTCCTGCAAAGGCAAATGACCCAAAGCTGAGCTAAAGGCATACACGGTTCCCTGGGGGACAGCAAAGCTTAGAAAAGGCACGAGGAGGCTGCCCCACCCGATTCCTAATGTAGGAACCCACAGTTCACTTATGCTTTCAAATAACATCATGGTTTCTAGGTCAAATCAATTACATCTTTATTTATTTCTATAACTCAGCTAAGTAAAAAAATTCCAGATGTAGGAAAGTATTTGTTTTACAATTTGTTCATGGAAAGTTATGATTAAATATCAAAAATTATTTTAGACAATTTTAGAGGCATTGATGGGCTTACTTACTATTTAAAGGAACCCTGAGGTAAAGCCTTTTGGAAAGCAATAAATTATTTTAATCATTCCATAATTTATGTCCTACAAGTTCAATTGCCTTTTAACATAAAGTATTTCTATAAACTATATTAAAAACAGAACATTTTAAAAGACAATATTTTTACATAGAAAAACGTACTTTAATTGACTGAAACACAAATATGACCCACCAATATCAGAGAAGCAAAGAATTAACAATTAGAAACTTCAAAAACCATTTAAAGGGCAAACTGTTCCAATTTTAAAATGAGCACAAATATATAAGCCACATAGTATGCAAACTAAAGTGGTAGAAAGTGCCTACAATACTCATAAAAATACAAATCAAATATATCATAAATTTTGCTAAAATTGATAAACTAGGCTCAACGCACATAGCTTAGTGATTAGGGTGCCGGCCTTATGTACTGGGGCTGGCGAGTTCAAACCTGGCCTGGCCTGCTAAACAACAATGACAACTACAACAAAAAATTAGCTGGGTGTTGTGGCGGGTGCCTGTAGTCTCAGCTACTTGGGAAGCTGAGGCAACAGAATTGCTTAAGCCCAAGAATTTGAGGTTGCTGTGAGCATTCTACCAAGGGCAACACAGTGAGACTCTGTCTCAAAAAAATAAAAATAAATAAAATTGATAAGCTAGAAATAAGAAACTCAAACCACTCAGATCAGCCTGAGCAGCCAAAGGGAATTACAGCACATATTTTAAGAAGGGCAGTCACACGGCTTTGCCTTGGTAATAGTGCAGGTGTTTGTGGTTGCACTCAACACCACATGGCATTTCTGTAAATACTACCTGGCTAGACAGACCATGTCCAAAACCAACTGCCTTATTTCTGTTGGTGACAATGATGGTGTTGCTGAAGTTTGGTAGCTGGAAAGAAGTGGCATTAGTCAGAAAGGATGTAAGCTGAGTCTCTGACATAGGTCTGACGCCCCTGTAGTGTACTAATGGGGAGACTCTGCAGTTAGTTATGCCTAACCTTGGGACAATGATCTGGAGATCTGAGGATCAGTCTATAATACAGTATGTTGAGTCATGAGTAGATGAAAACATCCACAGAAAGTACACAGAACATGGAAAACTCTGCCACAATTCTTTCTTCTCATGAAGTTATGCAAAGTATCTAATTCAAATTTCCCTTAAATAATTATAATTTCCACAAGAAGAAACCATTCCTAAGAGCCCATCAACTAGTCCTATTTTTTGAAAATTGATTTTCATGTTAACAATGCTAAAGTGGCCATTCCACTCACCCTCTGGATTTTCTATCTTTAGAAATCTTTATATCCTAAGCATTCAGGGAGGCCAACGCTCTGGATTGCCTGAGGTCAGAAGTTCAAGACCAACCTGAGCAAGAAGGGTGAGACCCCTCCCCATCTGTAGAAAAATAGAAAAAAAAAAAAAAAACTAACAGGGTCTTGTGGTAGTCCCAGCTCCCCAGGAGGCTGAGGCAAGAGGATCTCCTGAGCCCAAGAATTTCAGGTTTCTGCAAACTATGACACCATGGCACTCTACCAGGGCAACAAAGTGAGACTCAGTCTCAAAAAAAAAAAAAAACAAAAAAAAAAAATTTTTTTTTTAAACTGCTTGACAATATTTATTAAAGTTTGGCCCTAAAATATGCACATCCCTTATCCCAATAACTCCACTCCTATTCAAAAGAAATACAGACATAGAAAGCCAGAGGCAATGATGTTCCTAGTAGCATTACTGTAACAGCCAAAAGTTGGAAAGAACCCAGATGTTCCTCAAGAGTAGAATAGACAAACTATAGCATCTTCACACAAGGAACGAACCCTAAATACATTTTTAAAAACTTGACAGCTAATGCAACAATGTGGATGAATTTCAAAGACAATGTTGAGTGAAACAAAGTCTAACACAAAAGGATGCATGCACTGTAATAATCTCACTAAAGTTCAAAACAAGCAAAACCATCTCAGGAGGAGAAAACAGCAGAGACTTCAGAGGTGCTCATTTAGGTTCTGCATCTTGAGCTGGACCTTGACTACACAGGTGTTCACTTTGCAAAACTCACCCAGCTATAGTTATTTGTGATTCATGCATCTGCTGTACTGCTCTTCAGAGTGTCCCCAAAGTCGCCATACAGAGGAGAAAATGGGAAATTATAGCCAAATATGTCTTTATTTACAAAACATTTTCCACAGTGCTGTCCACCTCTTAATAAAACTTTGTAATGAATATTTTGTAAATTAAGGTACATTTGGTTACAATTTACCATTTCCCTACATAGGGTGACTTTGGGGACACCCTGTATTTCTATTTGAATCGTTTACAATAACAAACATGAATCTGATTGTCACTGTCATACTAAAAACTCAACAACAGGCTTCCCCTAACACTGGGAAGAAAACCCAAAATCCTTCCAGATCCCCCATGACCTGGCCCTAAGACTGACTCTGACATAACCCCATACAAATATCCTGGCCGCCTCAGCTCACCACACCCAGCTCTGTCCCACCTGAGGGCTTTAGTCTCCGATCCCCTGGACCTGGAACACAACCGTGCCCCTGTGGTCTCCTTAATTCATTCAAGACTCTACATCCACACCACCTCCTCCGAGAAGTGCCTTCAGAAGAGGGCCTTTTCCTGACCACTTTCAGTCATCTCCCCACCACTCCATCGACTTTATCTTTCCTCACAGAACTTACACAACCTCCAATAGCCTATTTTTATTTATTGCCTGTTTATTTTTTGCTGCCTTGCCCCATACCCCAGTTGAAATGTGAGGGCCAGAACAGCAGGGACTGCGACTTGTTCACACCAAAACAGAAAGAAGTACAAAAGAAACAAGTTTAAAAATTGTACCGAATGAATGGAAAATTAATGTTTTCTCTTCCTGTAAAGAAAATCTTTTATTTATAATTACCTATTTGTTTAATATCTGTCTCCCCTACTAGACTCCACATACGGGCTCACCATCTCAGAGCCTACCACCTAGCTCAGTAGCCAAGCCAAAACCAGGCGCTGAATAAGTATTTGCAGACACAAAAGATGTACATCAGTGTGCCACTGAAACTTTATTTCTTCCAAGTTTAGTATAAGAATACACTGCATTATAATACCCAATGCAGGATCTAAACGCAAGGATTGGGCCAGGCGCTATGGCTTACACCTATAATCCTAGCACTTTGGGAGGCCAAAGCAGGAGGATTGATTGAGCTCAGGAGTTTGAGACCAGCCTGAGCAAGAGCGAGACCCTGTCTCTACTAAAAGCAGAAAAACTAGCTGGGAGCTGTGGTGGGTGCCTGTAGTCCCAGCTACTCAGGAGGCTGAGGCAAGAGGAGTGCTCTAGCCCAAGAGATTGAGGTTGCTGTGAGCTATGATGCCAAGGCACTCTACCCAGGGCAACAGAGTAAGACCCTATCATTCATACATAGATAGATAGATAGATAGATAGATAGATAGATAGATAGATAGATAGATAGATAGATAGACAGACACTAAGACTGTTGCTTAAATTAGGTCGCTTTGATCTCCAGGCCCTAGAAAGTACATTCACCCTACCTTTATATCTTATGCCTACTTAGGCACAGAATCGTCAAATTTAACAAAATATTGTTTGCTGACCACCATTATTTATGGTAAGCTTAACATAAATTCCCATTCCCTTGCATATAGAGACAAGTTAACACTGCTGTCCTAAGAAAAACCCTTGGCGTCTGGCAGCTTGGATTCCAAGAGGGCTCCCACATTCCCTAACTGATAACGTGGTTCATGGGCCTCAACTGTGCTAACAATGGGTTTATGCTAAACACCTCCCTTCCTTCTGGCAATCTAGAATGCTGGCCTGTGCTAGGCAGAAGAGACCTATGTGACCACTCCCAATCAAAAGCCAGTCTCCAAGGAGGCTCCCTGGCAACACTTCACGTGTATTTTAACAATTTGCTGCTGGAGGAATTAAAGCACATCCTGTGTGGGTGGTTTCCACTGAACTTTGCCCCACACACCTTTTTGCTTTGCTTTTGTGTCCTTTCACTGTAGTAAATCTTAGCAGGGTAGTACTACATGCAGAAGCCTATAAGTCTTCCCAGGAAATAAGTGAACCAACTTTATAAAATACTAAAAACTCAACAACTTTTGGAGGATCCCCAACACATCTCCCAATTCTGAAATGGATTAAAATCAATTACAACTATAGAAAAACAAAGAAGAAAGAAAAAACGCCGACTCCCCACCTTGACTCCCTACCTTCTGGTATGCGCTGTCTATGTGTAATGCCCTCCCCTTGGAATGTGGGCTGGACCTAGTGATTTTGCTCTTAACTGAATGGAATCTGGCAAACATGATGGGATGTCACTTCCAAGATTAGGTTACAATGGACTGTGACCTCTGTCTTGCCCACTCACACTCTCTCTTTGCCTTTTCTCCCTTGTTTCTTACCAAACAAATTGCCCTCTGGAGAGGCCCACTTGGCAAGAGTCTGAGGGCGGCCTCCTACCACCAGCGCAAAAACCTGAGGTCCTCTGCCCAGTGGCACACGAGGACCTACATCCAGCCAGCAACCTCCTCGGTGAGCCTGGAAGCAAATCCTTCCCCAGGTAAGTCCTGAGATTGTTTGTTGCACTGGCTGATCCCTAATTACAGCCCTGAAAGATGCTCTGAGCCAGAGGACCCAGCTAAACCACACCTGGATTTCTGCCCACAGAGAAACTGAGATAATAAACCCTGCTATTTTAGACACTGACTTTTTGGGGTAATCTGTTACTCAGCAACAGATAACCAACACACTCTACCACCTAAAACAACTAAAAATCCAGACAGTATACTTGAAACAATGGTTTTCAGACACTGGACATGAGAAAACAAAGGACAGTGATCCCTAAAAGAAAGGGCACAAGCCAAGTGAGCCCTATAAACGATCCGGCTTATTGCACAAAAGGGTCAAGGCCGCGGCCCAGGGAGGGGGAATCAGAGTCCTAGAGGAAGAACGTGGCCCAGAGAGACCCTACAGGGGTCCTCCCCTGGTCAGTCTCCACCTAACACTGAGGAAGCTGCCTGGGGCAGGAAAGAGCCCAGTGAAATCCCTGAACATCACACAGGGCCAGGGCCACCCAGCTAGCGATGGTCCTCTGATAGGCCCAGAGGACAGTGCTCACCAAGGCAATACAGAACGTCCTGATGAAGGCACCATCAACTTCTCTGTCTCTTTCAGGCTGGAATTAATGGGCCATACTGCTATAAGATCTTGACTTCTATACTTGAGACAGAGTCTTAAACTGTTGGCCCTGGATACAGTGCCGTGGTATCATAGCTCACAGTAACCTCCTATTCTTTGGCTCAAGCGATTCTCCTGCCTCACTTTTTTCTATTTTAGTAGAGATGGGGGTCTCGCTTTTGCTCAGGTTGGTCTCAAACTGGTGAGCTCAAGCAACCCACCCGCCTCAGTCTCCCAGAGTGCTAGGATTAC
This sequence comes from Loris lydekkerianus, assembly GCA_963574355.1. Taxonomy (NCBI): domain Eukaryota; kingdom Metazoa; phylum Chordata; class Mammalia; order Primates; family Lorisidae; genus Loris; species Loris lydekkerianus. Next base: position 14,078 of record CAUYPK010135226.1, read on the forward strand.
AGGTGTGAGCCACCCCACCCAGCCAGATCTCAGCTTCTTAAGGAGCAATGAAGATGTTAGGATCACAGAACAGCAAAGGCCACACAGCAGCACTGAACATCCAGAGTCAAGGCACGTTTCAGACGTGAGTATCAAAGTCAGAATAGTGGCCAGTGTAGAAGCTCATGCCTGTAATGCCAAGAGTTTTGGGAGTCTGAAATAGGAGGGTCACTTGAGCGAGAGTTCAAGACCAGCCTGGGCAATGAAGGATGACCCTTTCTCTACAAAAACCAAAAATGTTAAATAGCTGGTGCAGTGACACGCAGCCTATAGTCCCAGTTACTTGGGAAGCTCAGACAGGCTGATTGCTTGAGCCCAGGAGTTCAAGGTTACAGTGAGCTATGATCACACCACTGCATTCCATCCTAGACAATAGAGCAAGACCCTGTCTCTTAAAAAAAAAAAAAAAAAAATCAGAATGGGATCAAGGGGTCTGGACTCTAAAGAGACTGGTAATGAAACATGTTGTCCCTAGGGGCAGCCATTGTTGACTCTCACCTGACCCTGGGAAAGGTGGAATAATGTTCCAGGAGACGCAAATCTCATTAAGTCAAGGGACTTTTAGCTGCTAGCAGACAGGTGACATGGCCTTTAAAAGGCACCTGAAGGGGCAAGGGCAATATGGCAAAGAAAGTTTTGTTTTCTACTAAGAGGAAAAGGAAAGATGCAGAAAGACAGCCTCGCCTACTCCCACTGCCTCCTGTCTCCTGCCTTTTTGCCTAACCTGTTCTTTCTCTCTTCCACTCTCCTATTCCATCTTTTCTTCTCACTGTTTTATTAATCCCTTTCAGGCCACATTTTCTCCACTACTCCCTAAATTAGCCACCAATTGAAAGTATGCTTTTTTAATAAGTACATATAGGTATATATTTGGATACAGCTTTATGATTCCTATTTCAAAGCCTGATGAGTTAAACACTTCTTCAACTAAGAGCAAGTATAGTGTCAGAGTAACATGTACTGCAATGGGGGAGGGGAGAGTAAAGGCTTTTTAGGGGGATAAAATTATTGAAATCTGTAGCTCCTACATTTGTTTGTATATGACACCCTTAAATAAATAAACTGCTACATCGTTTAATGAACCTAATATATAGTTGGTATTAATGAAGGATTTTCCTACTCATCCTCTAAACCGAAAGTCACCATGAAGGTAGGGTACCTTATATAAGCAAATTTCCCCATCCATCATGAAGCAAACTTGGTACAACATAGGAGTTAAAAACTCATTCCTCAGGCTCAGCGCCTGTAGCTCAAGCGGCTAAAGCGCCAGCCACATACACCAGAGCTGGCTGGTTCAAATCCAGTCCGGGCCTGGCAAACAACAATGACAACTACAACCAAAAAATAGCCGGGCATTGTGGTGGGCACCTGTAGTCCCAGCTACTTGGGAGGTTAAGGCAGGAGAATCACTTAAGCCCAGGAGTTGGAGGTTACCATGAGCTATGACGCCAGGGGTGACAAAGTGAGAATCTGTCTCAAACAAAAAAAAAAAAAAAAAAAAAAAAAAAAAATTAAGAAAGGGAAAAAAATAAATAAATAATAAACAAAAATAAATATAATGAATAGACTTGCACAGAAGGATACAACCTAGCAAAAGCAAAAATACATGGTGCAGATGTCTCTACTCCGAAACAAATAGTTTTCCCCAATGTTGGGGAGGAGGTAGCATTCAAAAGGTAATATTTTAAAGTGCTCTTCTCCTTACAGTCAAGTCTAACTACCACCAAGAAGCCAAAATAGATCATTCAACCACACATCATTTAGACTGTTTCTGTGAAATCTACCTTTTCCTTCAGAGATTTCCATTTTCTGTCTTACTTCACCTGATTTCCTCCTTCAACCAGAGAGAGCTCCCAGAAAAAATATCTAGCCAAACACCTATAAGATCCAGAGGCAAATGGTTTGACACCAACCGTCAATAGGAACCACATATTAAAGCAAGTTGCTTACAATTCAAAATGTAACCACTTTTCAGCTAAAAGCAATTATGTGTATTGTTAAATGACATTAATGGCGCTACTTTTTGAAACCATAACACTGAACTCTCCTCACAATGGCTCACTGCTTATAATTACATTGCTTAGATAACATGTTTACCAACTCACAATATATTTACACATATCTAATAGAAAAAATGGCATTTCTAACAGCTAGGCATCAATATACATGTAAATGTACTGACTTTACAGAGCAGAGGAAACCCACCAATTCATCTGCATTACAAAAGGCAAAGACTCACAACCTGTAAGAGTTCCTGGAAAACCTAATTTGCCCTCTCTGTTTCCCTTCTATTCATAGCCAGCTATTCAACACCAAGTACAGGCAGTCCCTGAGTTACAAACATCCTACTGACATATGACTCACACTTACCAGCAGAGGTAAAGGTAATAGGTAAACGTACCTTTTCCAACTTACAAACAAATTCAACCTAAGAACAAACCTACAAGACGAGGCACGGTGGCTCACGCCTGTAATCCCAGCACTCTGGGAGGCCGGAGATTGCCTGAGTTCATGGGTTGGAGACCAGCCTGAGCCAGAGTGAGACCACATCTCTAAAAATAGCTGGGTGTGAGGCGGGCGCCTATAGTCCCAGCTACTTGGGAGGCTGAGGCCAGAGGATCACTTGAGCCCAAGAGTTTCAGACTGCTGTTAGCTGTGACACCACAGCACTCTACCAAGGGCAACAAAGTGAGACTCTGTCTGAAAAAAATAAATAGGGTGGCACCTGTGGCTCAAAAATAAATAGGCTGCCGGCCCCATATACCAGGGGTGGTGAGTTCGAGCCCGGCCCTGGCCAAAACTGCAAAATAAATAAATAAAAAAGAACAAACCTATACAGTCTATCTCATTTGTAACCCGGGGACTGCCTGTATTTATCATTCCAGATAGATTCCCCTTTATCCTTATTTCTCCTTTCCTACTCTTATTATTCCTTTTTTAGCTTACTTCTATCCACAACTCCCTGTCTTTGCCATTGATCAGGGAACGGAGGTTTAAAACTTACATAAGTATTGTTAGGATGGTCAGTCATTATGGTGAAATGACAGAGAAATTATTAACTCGTTTTTCAGTAAGGACTAAAATCAGTCTCTCTGCCTGCTTTCTTTCTCCTTCTCTGGCTAGCAGTCTCTCCCTGCTTCGTGGAGTTCCCCTGTCACAAAAAACAGACAAACACGTAAAGTCAGGGGCTGCGCTCAGTGGGTTCAAATCTGGGCCTGGCCAGCTGGGACAACAATGACAACTGCAACAAAAAAAGATGGCTGGGCGTTGTGGCGGGCGCCAAGAGTTGGAGGTTGCTATTAGCTGTGATGCCACAGCACTCTACCTAGGGCAACACCTTGAGACTCTGTCTCAAAACAAAAAAAAAAAGTAAAGTTAATTCTTCTCTTTACATGCACCTATGTGTTGTAGAATTTCCTATGTGTTGTAGAATTTCTCTCTTTAGCTTGAAGGGTTCCGAATGTCCCTGCCTGAACAATGAAGTGAAAATCAGCCCTCAGAAGCATAAACACCTGGAAAAAGTCTGTCTTCACCCTTGCAGAAAAGAGGAGACCAAGGGATACAGCACCCACATCCTTCAGATACCTTGTGAACTACAATGTGGCTACCATGACCTTTTTTGGTCTCCCCTCTTAAATTCAGCTAGCCCGCAGCCTCCAGCTGCCTCGCGTCTCCCAGCTCTCACGGCTCTCTCTTCCTCCCACTCTTTTTTCTCTCTTGCTCCCCCACCTCAAGATAAAATAAAATCTATACTTTTATATCCTAATTTTGGACCAGAGAAATTCTTTTCTCAGCCTGTGTGTAGCACCTGCTCAGCTTCCCACTCTATCAATTATATATTACATTCTCTAGAGCAGTGGTTCTCAACCTTCCTAATGCCTTAACCCTTTAAATACAGCTCCTCATGTTGTCGTAACCCCCAACCATAAAATTACTTTTGTTGCTACTTCGTAACTGTAATTTTGCTACTGTAATATCTGATAATGCAGGAGACCCCCAAAGGGGTCACGACCCACAGGTTGAAAACTGCTGCTCTAGATGTTTAATAGTTTTAAAAGGTGAGGACTAGGGTTGGGCACAGTGGCTCACGCCTGTAATCCCATCACCTGGGAGGCCATGGCAGGTGGATTGCCTGAGCTCACAGGTTCGAGACCAGCCGAGCAAGAGCGAGACTGTCTCTATAAATAGCCTGTTCTTCTCCAGAAAAGTCTTAGTGAAAAAAGTAAATAAATAAAAACAAAAATAGCCCAGCACTATGACGAACACCTATAGTTCCAGCTACCTGGAAGGCTGAGGCAAGAGAATCCCTTGAGCCCAAGGGTTTGAGATTGCTGTGAGCTATGACGCCATGGCACTCTACCTACCAAGGGTGACATAATGAGACTTTGTCTCAAAAAAAAGAAAAAAGAAAAGAAAGAAAGAAAGAAAATCATATCTCCATAGGGGTTGTTATAAGAACTAAAGAAGTTTCAATATGTGAAGTGTCTGACATAGAGCAAGCACTCACTAAACGTTACCTATTTTTAATCTCCTTATGGCATTTTCAGTATTTTAGAGGCTTGGTGTGATGGAGCTAATCAGTGGGCACAGAAAGGTGGTTTCTGCCAGCCTACCCCCTGCTGAAGGCCAAGAATTCTGATAGCTCCAATTCTGCAGCTTTAGGTTTCAAATACTGCTGAAGAAAGACAGAAATGCTCTGGCTGGATTCCGCCTGACAATGATTAATAGGCCTCCGTCCTTTAATCCCCTTGCTCTCACCTGCAAACTCTACCCATGGAAAAACCACCCACCTGTGTCTTTTGGCAATGTCAGTAGTATCCCTGCACTTGTAAGCGTTTCTGCTAATCCCACAACCTCCCTGCTACCAGCGAGTTTCTCCCGTGCCAGTTGCAGCTGAGGTCTCCTAGGTATCTCCAGCACAAAGCCATTTGTGTGGCTGTGAGCAGGAGAGGAAACACGAACGCAGCATACCCACAAGGCCACACGGACCACTGTCCTAGACTAGGCCAAGCCAAGAAAAAAAGCCAATTTCAAATATTATGCTCAGCAAGGCAAAACCCTTATGTCCTAATTCCCAGGCTCCCTAACTGGCTAAAATAACAACTAAAGATGGTTTGGGTTTTTCCCTTCTGCAGTAATTAACGAGATATATAAAACATGAAAAAATGGAGATGTTTTTCTTTCAGATCAGGTATTCTGGACAAATTTGGGCTCCTATCCAACAGTTGTAAAAAAGAGAAGGACACTTAGTCACTTTGAATGTTTCTTCAAATATAATTATTGAAATAAATGATACTTTGCATTTGACTTAATGTTTAGAGGAAGATACAATGTTTAAAGAATAATAGTTAAATTGAATATCTCTATAAAAGAAAACCCTTTAACTCTCTTTACATCGCTATGGGGGAGAATCACCTGAGGAGATTATATGCAGGAGAATCACCTGAGGATCTTATCAAAATGTCAAATTTTTTTTTTTCTGAGACGGTCTTACTTTGTCCCCCTGGGTTGAGTGTTCTGGTGTCACAGCTCACATCAACCTCAAATTCTTAGGCTCAAGAGATTCTCTTGCCTCAATCTCCCAAGTAGCTGGAACTATAAGCACCTGCCACAACACATGGGCTGTTTTTAGACACAGGGGTCTCACTTTTGCTCAGGCTGGTCTAGAAATCCTGAGCTCATGCCTGCCTGGGCCTCCCACAGGTGTGAGGATTACAGGTGTGAGCCATTTTATCTGGCGTTACAATGTAAATTGATTCCTTACATGGGGTGTGAGAGCTGAGCTTCCTGGGACACAGGTATTGCTGGTCTGTGGACTACACTCTGGGTAGCAAGAATTTAAGGTAACTGAAGTGTTAGCAAGGCCTATTTCCAGCCCAGCACAGTGGCTCACCCCTATAATCCTAGCACTTGGAAGGCTCACAGGTAAAAGACCAGCCTGAGCAAGAGCGAGACACCATCTCTTAAAAATAGCCAGGCGTTGTGGCAGGTGCCTATAATCCCAGCTACCTGAGAGGCTAAGTTAAGAGGATCTCTTGAACCAAGAGTTCAAGGTTGCTGTGAGCTAATATGTGAAGGCACTCTACCGAGGGTGACCAAGTTAGACTCTGTCACACACACACACACACACACACACAAAAACAAACACAAGGTCTATTTCCAATTTCCCACCTCATTAACGTAAAGCCTCCTTCTTCTGGTGTTAGAAGCAGTTGCATTTTAACAGCTCTTCGGAACAAACTAAGGCTACCAACAGTTTAAAGGAGGGAAAGAAGGAGCTTCTAGGAGGAAGTAATAAATAAAAAAGGTTCTCTACCGCCTCTCTTTCTGCCTTCCACTAGGTCTCCCAGGGAAGAGAAGAAAGCACGTGCTGGGGTCCTCAGTGTGGCTATCTCCTTGTAAGTTTCCACTTCTCTGAAAAGGGGACCTGTGAAGAGAAGACTGACCTAGTGGCTCACACCTGTAATCCTAGTACTCTGGGAGGCCAAGGTGGGAGGACCCCTTGAACTCAGGAGTTTAAGACCAGCCTGAGCAAGAGTGAGACCCAATCTCTACTAAAAATAGAAAAATCAGCTGGGCATTGTGGCAGATTCCTGTAGTCCCAGCTATTTGGGAGGCTGAGGCAGGAGGATCACCTAAACCCAGGAGTTTGAGGTTGCTGTGAGTGAGGCTGATGCCAGGGCACTCTAGCCTGAACAACAGAATGAGACTAATCTAAAAAAAAAAAAAAAAATCTAAAGGAGTGAGTGGAGTGGCTCAGGCCTGTAATCCCAGCACTCTGGGAGGCCAAGCTGGGCAGATCGCCTGAGTTCACGAGTTCAAGACCAGTGTGAGCTAGAGCAAGACCCCATCTTTAAAAACAGCTGGGCGTTGTGGCAGGCGCCTGTACTCCCAGCTACTCAGGAGGCTGAGGCAAGAGAATCTCTTGAGCCCAAGAGTTAGAAGGTTACTGTGAGCTATGACACCAGGCACTCTATCGAGGGTGACAAAGTGAGACTCTGTCTCAAAAAAAAAGAAAAGAAAACCTAAAGAGCATGCCACATAGAGATGAGAAATAAAGCATTTTAGGAAGAGGGAACAGTAGGTGCAAAGCCCCTGAAAGCAAGGAGGAGAATGAAACAGGAGGCCAACGTGTTAGTACAAAGTAGGAGAAAAAGCAAATGAACACAAGGTAATGAGATAATGAAGGAAGTCCATCTTGTAAGGCCCCCGGCTTTTGTGCTAAGTGACACGGGCAGTCTTTGGGGGCTCTGAGTAGAATATCACATTGTGATGTTTAAAAAGGGATCACACTTGCTGCTGAGCTACAAACAGACCACAAGCTAGACATAAATACATACAAAGAATGGTAATGCCAGATCTCCTATGCAATAACAATTCCACTGGATTTAAAGGAAAACCAAGAAATGGGATTATGGTGTACATAATATATGTGAAATGTACACCTTCTTATATCTGGCTCCACTATTACCAAACATTCGGCCCCTAGTTCTGCATTCTGATTGGAAAGTTTCAAATATATCAGACACCAAGGAGGAGGGGGAGAGAGAGAGAGAGTCAGAGAGAGGGAGGGAGAGACAGGGAGAAAGAAAGGGAGGAAGGGAGAGAGAGGGAGAGCAGACAGAGGAAAGGAGGGAAAGAGAAACACAGGGTCCTCTCTTCCTAGTGCTGGTTAAAAAACTATGATCTTAAAAATAAAACAACAAGGCTGGGCACAGTGGCTCCCGCCTGAAATCCCAGCACTCTAGGAGGCAGAGACAGGTGGATTGACTTGGTTCAAGACCAGCCTGAGCCAGAGAGAGACCTAAAAAGAGACCTAAAAGAGAGGCCCTCTAAAAAAAGTCGGGCATTGTGATGGGAGCCCGTAGTCCCAGCTACTTGGGAGGCTGAGGCAAGAGGATCCCTTGAGCCCAAGAGTTTGAGGTTGCTGTGAGCTGTGATGCCACGGGGACAAAGTCAGACTCTGTCTCAAGCTGTTGCCCTGGGTAGAGTACCATGGTGTCATAGCTCATAGCAACCTGCAGCTCTTGGACTCAAGGGATTCTCTTGTCCCAACTTTTTCTATTTTTAGTAGAGACGAGGGTCTGCTATTCCAGATAAGGAGGCAGAGGTCAGGAAGTCATGCTTAAGGGAACTAGGAACAGCTCCAGGCCTTGAATCCAGATCCTGGGCACTAAAATCTACGCTCTTAACTACAACACTGTCCGGCCTCCCTATAGCAGTGTAAGAAGATTTAATAAATGATGATCAGACTTCTCAGTATGCCACCTGAGACACAGTGGCTCTCTCCCACACCCCATCCCTTGGTTTCTGCTGTCTATCTCCTTCTCCAGTCAGCCTCCTTTCTTCATCCTGTCTTCTCACTGACTTCTTTTCTTTCTCTCCCACACTTCTCCCAGCCTGTACACCATAAGCTTTCAAACGTTCCCACAACATCCCTGGGCACTGCTTAGCTTCAATGGTGAAACTCGCAGAAACCTACTTCTGTCCTAACCTTTTTTTTTTTTTTTTTTGAGACAGTCTCACTTTGTCACCCTCAGTAGAGTGCTGTGGCAACATAGCTCACAGCAACCTCAAACTCTTGGGCTTGAGCGATCCTCTTGCCTCAGCCTCCCAAGTAGCTGGGACTACAGAAGCCCACCACAACACGTGGCTATTTTTCAGAGACTGAGGTGGGGGGATTGGTCTCACTCTTGCTCAGGATGGACTTGAACTCCTGAGCTCAAGCAATCCACCTGCCTTAGCCTCCCAAAGAGCTGTGAGCCACCCCATCCGACCTTGTCCTAACTTTTCTACACATCAGAAGTTAGTTACACATTGGAAGTCTAAAGCTACATCTGGGAAACTCTAGTTATCAACATTTAAAAATTAGAATAAATTCACATAAAAAACCCACAGTTTTAGTTTCTCTTGAAACTAAATAATCTGACAACAATGGCTACCACATGGCCACAATTTCCTAAAGCTGAATCTCCAGCTATCCACAGACTCCACCAGCCCCTATTGTCTACTGCCTAACCCTCTTCATCTCGCTTTACACTCCCACTGCCTGGCTCCAAACCCATTGAGTTTGTGATCGTCCACCTAGTACTTTAAATGGCAGCACAGAAGCCACAAGAGATGCTGTCACATGCCAATTTTACCTTATGCTAAGTTCTACAAACACTTCTGAGAGATGCTAGAAAGGAATGGCCTATTGTCAGTGCTAAACCACAATGATGACAAAACCCCAGGCCAAGGCACGCCCAAGAGCACTTGCTATGGATGGCTTACGGCATCAGCTCATCCCTACGTGTCTCCTGCAATGCAAAGATCCCTTTGGGATTAGAATAATGAAGTCTTTAGAAAAAGTCTCAGACCTCAAACTAGAAAGTTTTCTAATGAGGAGACTATTAAGTTTAGTAATAGCTGCAAGCTAGTTAAACACAAACATTTTTCAAAACTTTCAGCTTTGTTAGGCTCCTGAAATTATGTATTTTACATGTTAAAGTAACTGCAGTACCTCTTTTCTTTTATTCTCTTTTTAGCCATTCAATATCCATATTTTGACGGTAATGCAAATCCATTAAGGAGAGAACTAGAAAGTGCATTGAGGGATCAATCTCACACTGGGAGAAATGTCGACTAATGACCTTCTCCAGCTCTTACTTCTCTGATCCATCAGTCTGTTGTGCCCAAACTATCAAAATATTTTTCCACCATTCCAGTCTGTAATAGCACATAAAACAAAATACTGGAGACCCCCAAATCCCATGTGGAACACATTTCATGTCTCATAACCTGAGAAGTTCACATCATACCTAGGGAAAAAATAAAAAATGGTGGGGGGGGGGGGGTGCAGCATTCATTATATTTATCATTCACTGCTTTCAATAATATTTTAAATTCAGTTCTTCTAAATTTCAAGCAATATTAAAAGAACTTTATTTTTACTAGGAGGACAAACACCCACAAGATGATTAATAACCTACAAGGTAAAAAATTCATAGTTTCTAAAGAGTCACTAGTACAAAAGATTTCTAGAACTAGAACAAAAGATTTCTGTAAGAGAAGCTATTAGACTGATATAAACAATGTTATTTACAATTTACCGAAGCAGTCTGCCCCAGAGAAGAACAGCGTTGAGCTTAGTAAAGAATACTCTTCTTAGGAAAGAATACTCAAAAGCAGAGGACATAACTATCTTACAAAAACATACCCAGCAAATTTTCTCTATTGCAAGAAAACTCTTTTTATTTCACTAAAAATGAAAAACTGAAAAGCAACTCATTCCAAAATCTCACCTACCTTCTTAGAAACACAATATTAAACGCCTTCAAAACATACGTGTATAATATTTACCTCACGTTACAAACACACTGCTCTAATTTTTGCTAGTTTTATTTTTTAAGTAATTCATTCTAACTTCCCCTCCCCCGTCACTTAAAGCTCTACAAACAGGCTCATCTATACTACTTAAGAATTAACTGAATTCTTTTCAAGTGATTCAGATTAAAGAATTGAGATATGTTATATTAAACAAGTATTTCAACAAAAACTTAATAGTCTAAAAGATTACTTTTTTACTGATAAAGATAGTGCTTTCAAATCTAGCATTTTCACCATTTTTTTTTTTTTTTTGCTTTACACATTATAGCAGTTTTTAATTAAAAACCAAATACATATATATTATGTATTAAACAAACCTGACCACTCCAGGCACAATAGAGATTGCACAACAAACTCCAGTTGTGGTTAGCTATGCAGTCCAAAATCCTGAACTGGGCCATGCCTGCCTATAGCGCAGCCTGCATGGCTTCTGACTCAGCTTTTGTCAGCTCAGTAGCTACGGGTTAGAGAGCTCTGCAGTGATGTGAGCCACAAATAGGAACTTCCCCTCCTTTTCCTGCCCAAGCAGCAAGAGCTGACTGGCAGAACTACATCATCTTCCCAAACACCACTATATTTAAATTATTAGATCAAGAAGGAAAGTTGTTTTTTGTTGTTTTTTTTTTAATAAGTCTCATTCAGTATTTAATATTATTGAAGATTATTGCTTTTTCCTTCTTTCTGGGTATCAGGGGCTAGGATTTATTCATTTAAGGAAAACACAACTTGGGAAGGTGTTAAATACTAAATACATACAGTCCACAAGAAACCAATGCCTATACAAGGCTGTGGCGTCATCAGTGACCCTAGCACTGACTCGATCCAAAGGGTACTTAGACCTTTCTTAATCTCTCAGCGGCATCCCACACTGCTAACAACTCTTCCCCTAACTCTCATCCTGGGTACCACATTACGACTCTCTTTGTTTTCTCACTACTTCTCTATTACTTCTTTGCAAAAGGCAATGTAACAAAGTAAGCTTAGATGAGTTAAGACAGACTCCAGTTCCTCAAATTCCAGGAGCCAACAGCTTAACCTTTGAGCTTCATTCATTTGTAAGATGTGGATAACAACACCTACCCTCATGGGGTTTTTTGTAAGATATAAATAACACCTGCTTAAAAACAGTGTCCAAGTCTGCAGTCCCAGAGGCTGAGGTAACAGGATCAATTGAGCCCAGGAGTTCAAGGCCACCTGGCCAACATATCTTCAAATTTTTAAAAAAGGTTATCTAACAGATACACTTGATCTTAGCCAAAAGGCCGAGAAGCAATAACAGATAACCTAATAGGTAAGTATTATCAATGTTTTTATTATTGCCTCCCCTTCCTACCTAAATCAGCCTATCCTTGACCCTTCCCTCTCATTTCTTATGCTATCACTAGTGTCATTCCAGACCCATGATTATAAGTATGAATTATTTATTTATTTATTTATTTATTTTGAGACACAGTCTCACTCTGTCACCCTGGGTAGAGGGCTGTGGTGTCAGGGCTCACAGCAACCTCAAACTCTTGGGCTTGAGCAATCCTCTTGCCTCAGCCTGCCAAGTAAGCTGGGACTACAGGTGCCCGCCACAATGCCTAGCTAGTTTTTCTACTTTTAGTAGAGCCAGAGTCTTGCTCTTGCTCAGGCTGGTCTTGAACTCATGAGCTCAAGCAATCCACCTGCCTTATACTCCGAGAGTACAAGGATTACAGGCGTGAACCACCACACCCTGCCTAACTGTGAATCATTTCTAAACCCCTCTTCAATGTCACCACTTCTCCCAATCTCCAAATTTGTATGAACAAAATCTTGCTAAGCACATACACCTAGGTACTTTACGCTGTATGTCCAAAACTGAAGTCATTACCTTCCCACTCAACCTGCACCAGCTCTCTTGCTCCCTCATCTGCACAGTGCCAGCACAACTCACGCCCCTAGTCACCCACACAGAAACCAGAGTCACCCAAGATTCCTTCTTTCTTACTCGTCATGTCCAGCTATGAAACCCTGTCACTCCTCCAAAAATATATATTGAACTGTCCTTATTCTATGCCATTACCACTGGCCAAATTCAAGCCCAATCAACTTTTTCTGGATGATCACAAGGACATCCAGTTGCTCCCCCATACATTCCATTTCACTCCTTGACTAACCAAGAGTCCTCTAACCAAAAGCTAATCATGACTACCTTGCCTACATCCCTTGTGTTGCTCCTCTTTGCCTGTGTATAGTAGTGTTTCCCAAAATATGTTCCTACAAGTTCTATAAGTTATAGAATATGAATTAAGAGTTAAATGAAAAAAGTCTTCAATGGCAAATTAAGTTTGAGAAACGCTGGGTTAAAAAAACAATAAAGTTGGCTCGGCACCCGTAGCTCAGTGGTTAGGGCACCAGACACATGCACTGTGGCTGGGGGGTTGGAAACCAGCCCGGGCTGCTAAACAACAATGACAACTACAACAAAAAAACAGCTGGGAGTTGTGGGGGGCACCTGTAGTCCCAGCTATTTGGGAGGCTAAGGTAAGAGAATTGCTTAAGCCCAAGAGTTTGAGGTTGCTGTGAACTGCGATGCTACAGCACTCTACGCATCTACCGAGGGTGACATAGTGAGACTCAAAAAACAAAACAAAAAAACCCAATAAAGTTGCAAGGTTAGTCGGTCTAAATATGAAGATCAAATCCAACATCTCCAAAATCTGAAAACTGAGGTTCCTAGAAAGCTTATTTCTAACGAGTCTGTCTTGAAATCTTCAGCTGGTTTATGGCCTCTGTCTGTCCCTTAATTGGTGGTGCTCTCTAAAAATGTCTGCCTGTGACCCTCCTCTCTTCACCTCCCTCAATGTGCTCATCTATTGCAAAAGTATAATTACCCTAGAGGCTGGCTTACTCTGACTGACTTGCCAGGTAAACCAAAACTCCCCACTCTCTCTGTAGGAATCATGACTCACCCGCAGCTAGCTCAACTCTTACGTCTAGGCAGATACCTACCTGTTTCTGCTCCCACTATGTGACACTCAAGCTTAACACAGACCAGTTGTCTTTTTGCACAAAGCTCTTTACATCAGTTTGTTTTTTTTTGTTTTTTTTTTTTTGTTTGTTACTGTAATTACGGAAGGTAGATAATAGGGAAACCGAAGAAATACGAGTAAAAATAACAGTTGTGGGGCTTTTTTGTTTTTTTTGAAACAAGAGTCTCACTCAGTTGCCCTGGGCACAGTGCCATGGCAACAGCCTAGCTCACAGCAACCTCAAACTCCTGGGCTCAGGCAACCCTTCTGCCTTAGCCTCCTGAGTAGCTTAGGCTACAGGCGCTTGCCACAATGCCTGGCTGATTTTGCTCTTGTTAGTACAGATGGAGTCTCACTCTTGTGCTCAGGCTGGTCTTGAACTCCTGACCTCAAGCACTCCTCCCCCATCACCCTCCCAGAGCAGTATGATTATAGGTGCGAGCCACTGCAACCAACCTAGAGTTGTTCTTTCTATGAAAGCTGACTTGAGTACTTTGGAAAGACTTGATAAAGGCTGTTTCTCATTTCTGTATCTTTGCCCTCCTTGATCTTCTTGTACTTTTTTTCTCCAGTGAGATGTGAGACATTCTCTCTAGCTGTAGCTACATGCAGCTGGAGCACATTCGGAAACTGAGGCTGTTCATTTCCTCTGCCGAAATGTTTTCCTCTTCTTTTTCCCTGGCTAACTCCTTCCTGACTTAGCTTGGACACGATCCTCCCAGGAAAATGTTCCCTAATCTGTACACTAGGGAGGTCTAACCACTGCGTGCTCACACAGCTGCTTACTCTTCTGAAATTGTGCTCATCTCTGTGCTCAGCTACAAGCACTTGTTGGATTGCTTGACTTCCCATTATCCATGTATATCCGTGAAGGCAGGAACCAGACTGTGTGTTTTTATTACCACTGTATATTCAGGGTCTGGCACTTAGAAGGTGCTCAATAAATATCTGGTGAATGAATTAACATATATGGAAGGATAGCTCTCTGGCACTGCAAGTATTAAACTTGCATCTTTTAAGAGAGATGAGACTGGACTACAGGTCTTATTAAGAACATAAGACTTTTATCTTGAGAACAGAAAGGTCATTATCACCAGCTGTAGGCAAAACACAAGTTGCTTCCTCCCTTAAGTAATATCTCTAAGAAAGTAGTTGGAGCACGAGAGATTCTAGCAAAATCTCTAAATCACATTGACACTATCTATTCCAGCCCCACCAGAAGATTCTGAAAAATTCTGGAAGAAGGAAGAGTTTCAGTTATCTGATTTTCAAAAGCTGCCTGGTATTTCTGATATATCTTACCAATGAAGAGCCTTTAGCATGAACAAAAGTTCATGCTAAAAAAGTAAAGAAAAAAAAAAAAAAAAGACTCAGAGATGAAAGGCCCAACTATATAAACCATCCCCTAAACATAGCCTACTTTTCATATCCTCACAGTCTCCACCTGACCATCTTTATCTGCAAAATCCTTTAGAAAACTGAACCAGTTTTACGAGAAAGAAAATAATTCCATAACCATCCATCTCTTCCTTATTTAAGAATCAACATTGAAATCTCCCAACAGCTGCACAGCATCAGCACCTGCAAAAAAAAGGTGAAGGGCAGCAGCAGGCAGACCAAACAGAAGAACCCCCGTGTGTAAGGTTTTGAACACTAACCTCCCAAAAGATGTGTCCACCTGGAACTCACAAATGTGACTTTACTTGGGAAAAGGGTCTTTGCAGATATAATTAAGCTACGGATCTTGAGATGGGATTGTCCTGAATTATCTAGATGGGCCCTGAATACAATGACATGTGACCTTAAGAAAGAAAGGCAGAGGGGTGGGCACAGTGGCTCATGCCTGTAATCCTAGCACTCTGGGAGGCCGAGGCAGGTGGATTGAGTTCACAGGTTCGAGACCAGCCTGAGCCAGAGCGAGACCCTATCTCTAAAAATAGCCGGTGTTAGGCAGGCACCTGTAGTCTCAGCTATTTGGGCGGCTGGATGAGAGAATGGCTTAAGCCCACAAGTTTGAGGTTGCTGTGAGCTATAAAGCCACAGCACTCTACCAAGCGTAACAAAGTGAGACTCTATCTCAAAAAAAAAGAAGAAAGGCAGAGGCAGATGAAGCCTAAACAGTGAAGAAGAGGCAGAATGGAGTTATGTTGCCACAAAATACATAGGACCTATACAGCCATTCCCCACTATCTATGGGGGATTGGTTCCCCAAAATACCAGATCTGAGGGTGCTGAAGTCCCTGATATAGAATGGGACTTAAGAATGGCACTGCATCCTCCCATAGACTCATGCTTCAAATCATCTCTACATTATATTTTAATACCTCATTAATACACTGTAAATACATGTATTGTGTAGACAGTTGTAATATTGTATCATTTAGGGAATAATGACAAGAATAAAAAGTCGGAACATGTTCAGCCCAGACACAATTTTTATCCAAGTATTTTCAATCCTTGGCTGGTTGAATCCACAACTGAGACAGCCCACGGACACAGAGGGCCTGCGATATATATGACCTATGGACAGAGAACGGTGTCTGTTAAATGGAAGATGTTATCAAATGGGGGGAAAAAATAAAATCAAAAACAGTGTCCTAAATGCAATATAATAAAGATCTGATTTAGACCTGGTGCCCAGAGCACTCCCTGCCCCCTTGCATCTAGCACAGAATATGTCTCCAGAAGCTAATATGTAGAACCCCGAGGAGAAAGGACAGCTCACTGATCAGGCTTACTCAAATTCATTTAAATATAAAAATCTGTATTTTTTAGGAAAATACTGGGTATTAAGAATATCTAAATACCCTGAGCTTTAAAAGAAAAAAAATTAGTGCCTATTAATCCCCAAGATCAAACCACCTAAGCCATATCCAGAAGAATCGTCTAAATGTACTCCATTTGAAGATACTCTCTTATGTTGTAAGGAGGGAGTCAGGACTTACTAAGAACATAAGTGCTCTCAACATATTAAAGATTAGTACAGTGGGCTCGGCGCCTGTAGCTCAGTGATTACAGTGCCAGCCACACAAACCAAGGCTGGTGGGTTCGAGCCTGTCCCAGGCCTCCAAGACAACAATGACAGCTGCAACCAAAAAATAGTCAGGTGTTGTGGGGGGTGCCTGTAGTCCCAGCTACTCGGGAAGCTGAGGCAAGAGAATCGCTTAAGCCCAAGAGTTTGAGGTTGCTGTGAGCTGTGACGTCACAGCACTGTACAGAGGGTGACACAGTGAAACTGTCTCAAAAAAAAAAAAACAAAAATTAGTACAGTGAACAAAAAATATGTAATTCGAGAGAATAAGTCTTCATTAGGTTACAAGAAGGACAAAGAAACCACACGGCACACAGCACCGCTACCAATGTGCCAAATGTCTGTTCAGAACAGAGATAAGCAACAAGGAGAAAGGCAGAAAGTAACCCATCCAGAATCAAAAACACACCCACTATCAAACAGAAGATGCAACAGCAGCTAGCCAGCAGGGAAAAGTAAATAAGAGTCTTTAACTTAACTTTTTTTTTTTAATAATAATAAGTAGTCTGGGGCAGCGCCTGTGGCTCAGTGAGTGGGGCGCCAGCCCCATATACGGAGGGTAGCGGGTTCGAACCCAGTCCCAACCAAACTGCAACAAAAAATAGCCAGGTGTTGTGGCAGGTCTGTAGTCCCAACTGCTAAGGAGGCTGAGACAAGAGAATCACCTAAGCCCAGGAGCTGCAGGTTGCTGTGAGCTGTGACACTATAGCACTCTACAGAGGGCGACAAAGTGAGACTCTGTCTCTAAAATAATAATAATAATAATTAATCTGTTCTGGTCTAAATACCTTCCCCAGTCATAGTAGAATATTCACAAATATCATATTTGGATTCTAAATCTATTTTTTAATTCCTATATCCATATGCTGGAATTTCTTCCATATTAATAGAAAACTGGAAGGAAAAGGAACTATAACCAATTTCCATCCCATCGTTTCTTAAACCTGTGATATGTTCAGATTATTTTGGAAACACAAAACACCACCTTCCAAATTTTACTGTGACATAAACTATCTGTACAATACTCGATTTTATGAGATTAAGGCAATTTAAACTACAAAACTCTTTTGGTGAAAGCAACCGAACCTGAGCTTTTGCGTGCAGCTGTCTTTCTCCTTCGATCTACTTTCTTTTCAAATCAGAGAACATACAATAGCTTGAAATATTTTAACATATTTAATTCTTTATGGTCTATTAAAATTAGATAAATAGTAGGACAACCTTTAAGCCCAATAACCTTTTTATTTTAGTAATCTAATCACATCAGCCAGAAGAAAAACAGAAAGTGCCTACCATATGGTCTTTCTGTAACAGAAAATAGCTGCATTCAATAACAGCATCTGTGCATCTTATCAACACTAGCATTGCCCATACTTAAATAAGCATATTGTTAAATATAATAAGATGACAGGACCTTTCACAAAGCAAAGAACAAAAGAAACTGGGTATCACTTCTGTACGAGAGATTACTTGACCTGGTAGTAAACTAAAGAAATGAAAAACATCCAGGCACAATGGACTTCATGAACTGTTTAACTTGAAAGAAATGAACGCTAAGGAACAACAATAGTTTGTGGAGATCTTTAGATCTAGATACTTATTTTGTTGATGGTCTTATCTTGTGACCAGTTCCACTCAATATATTCAAATCCAGACTTCTGCTGAAACGCCACTTAATGACACCTGCAGCTGCTATCTGCTGTTCCCAATTCCAACAGCCTGTACCTTTAACTCCAATTTGCAGCATATGGCTTTTGACATGCAATGGTATTATGACATTTAAATTCAGGTACTTGAAGGAACACACATTTAAAATGAAATAATAGTGTTACATGCTATTAT
Source organism: Loris lydekkerianus (assembly GCA_963574355.1). Classification (NCBI taxonomy): domain Eukaryota; kingdom Metazoa; phylum Chordata; class Mammalia; order Primates; family Lorisidae; genus Loris; species Loris lydekkerianus. The sequence goes on from CAUYPK010135226.1 coordinate 32,354, forward strand.
GCTATAACTAGCCTAGAATGAATCCTAGGCCTCCAAAGAAGAAAACATATGCTTTTATAAAAGCATTTAACTATTATGTTAAACCAGTGTAAGTTTGCTAGAAACCATATTTTCACAAAACTGATAACATACTACCTATTTTTTAAGTCTCTAGTGTCTTTGTGTCATCATTTTATAAATAAAAAAAGAGAAAATACAAAAATAACCTAAAACAACATTAACATGTTGACATAGTCAACATTGTGACCTTTGTCTAAATAGTTGTAAAACATCAATGACATGAAAAAATAAAAATATAGAATGAGGAAAATTATTACTAGCCATCTGTTCTAAGAAATAAAACTTTGTCAATACAGACATGTTACCTTTCTATAGTTTCTCCTATCAACCAGTCTGATTATATTCCATCCCCCCATTCATTATCACCTCACCACTTAGTACAAATTATTTCGCACATTTGTACTACACATTGTCTTGGTTACTGTTACTTGGTTACTAGCTTCCCAAAGGTAAGAAAGATACAAAGAAAAAAGGCACCAAATATTTCAACAGCAGTTCTTTTTGAGGTGGTGGTGGGAGGACAGTCTCACTATGTCGTCACAGCTCTCAGCAACCTCAAACTCTTGGGCTTAAACGATTCTTTTGCCTCAGCTTCCCAAGTAGCTAGGACTACAGGCACCCGCCACAACGCCTGGCTACTTTTTGTTGCAGCTGTCGTTGTTTGGCAGGCCCCGGCAGGGTTCGAACCCACCAGCCTCGGTGTATACGGCTGGCATCGTAACCACTGACTGTACTACAGGTGCCAACCCTCAATAGCAGTTCTAATGGAAATGAAATATAATTTAAGGAGGGCAAGAGTTTTGAGGAAGTATACACACTTCATTTTGTATAACTTAAAATCAGTATTCACGGCTAGGTGCCTGTGGCTCAAGCGGCTAAGGCACCAGCCACATACACCTGAGCTGCCGGGTTTGAAGCTAGCCCAGGCCCGCCAAACAACAATGATGGCTGCAACCAAAAAAAATAGCCAGATGTTGTAGCGGGTGCCTGTAATCCCAGCTACTTGGGAGGCAGAGGCAGGAGAATTGTTTGAGCCCAGGAATTGGGAGGTTGCTGTGAGCTGTGATGCCATGACATTCTACCCAGGGCGACAGCTTGAGGCTCTGTCTCAAAAAAATAAAAAATCAGTATTCACATGAAATGCCTGAATACAAACGAACAACATTTTGAACATTTTTTTTCTTTTTTTTTTTTGAGAGACAGTCTCACTATGTCATCACAGCTTGCAGCAACCTCAAACTCTGCGGCTTAAGCAATTCTCTTGCCTCAGCGTCCCAAGTAGCTGGGACTACAGGCACCTGTCACAATGCCTGGCTATTTTTTTGTTGTTGTTGCAGTTGTCCTCGTTGTTTAGCAGGCCCAGGGCCAGATTCAAACGACTGAGCTACAGGCGACAAGCCCATTTTGGAATTTTTCTAACTCTTCATTCATTCAAAAACAATTTTTTATTCAGGATTATGTGCCACTCACTCTTCTAGGCACAAGAAATCTAATGTGAGCAAAACAAACTGTTTATATTCTAGATATATTACCCGTTCTCAAATCAACAAACAAAATCACATGGATATGCATAAGAAGTAGAGATTAAGTGATAGGGAGGAAGGAGGAGGGCAGAGCAGGGCACAGGGACCAGGGCAGGGACATTCAATTAAAGGAGTGGTTGGCAGAGCTTCACTCAGAAGTTGACCTCTAAGCAAAAGCCCGAAGGAGATGAGGAAGTGTGCCATGCAGAGACCTGGGGAAGAGCGTTCTCTCTGGGGACTGGTCATGCTTGGTGTGTACATAGAACAGCAAGAGTCCAGAAGGGACAGCGCAGAGTGAGCAGGGGGAGGGTAATACGAGCTGAGACCAAGGAGGAGGGCAGGGAAATTGTACAGGGCTTCGCAGGTCAGTGGAAGAACTCTCCTTTAATCTTCAGGGAAACAAGAAGCCATTGAAGGAACCTGAGCAGAGGAGTGACACCATCTGATTGGTTTATAAACAGTCTGCCCTGATTACTACGTGGCCAACAAACTTGAGGCTGACAAGGACTGAAGCTGAGCTTTGCCTGTTACTGGGAAGAGAAGGGAGACATCAAAGACAGCTGGGCTGGAAGGGTGGGCTTGGGATGGCTTCTGATAAGGAAGACTGGAAGGTGCAAATGTGTGAAGGAAGGCTGGAGAATGGATGCATAAAGTCAGGAGTTTGGTTTTAGATATGCCTGTCTGGTAACCAGACGAAAATTCTGAGGAGTGAGGTCAGGCGAATACAGGAATCTGAATTTAAAAGACAGAGGGAGAGATCAGGGGAAGAGATACTCTCATGGCATATATACATAAAGAAACACACATCTAGGACGGCGCCTGTGGCTCAGTGAGTAGGGCACTGGCCCCGTATACTGATGGTGGCAAGTTTGAACCCAGCCAAACTGCAATGAAAAAAAAGAAAAAAATGAAACACACATCCAGCCAAGTGCAATGGCTGACATCTGTAATCCTAGCACTCTGGGAGGCCGAGGCAGGAAGATGGCTTGAACTCAACTTCAAGACCAGCCTAAGTAAGAGCAAGCCCTATCTCTCTACAAATAGAAAAAAATAAGTGGGCATTGTGGTGGGCACCTGTAGTCCTAGCTACTTAGGAGGCTGAGGCAGGAAGCAGGAACTGAGGCACCTGAACCCAGGAATTTGAGGTTGCTGTGAGCTAGGCTAATGCCATGGCACTCTAGCCTGGGCAACACTGGAAGATTGTGTCTCTAAGAAAAAATAAAAATGAAAATAAAAAAGGCTGGGCATGGTAGCCTACAATCCTAATACCCGGGGAGACTGAAATGGGTAAACTGCTTGAGCTTAAGTGTTCAAGACCCACCTGAGCAAGAGCGAGACCCTGCCTATAGTAAAAATAGGGGGAGAAAGAAGATATAAAAATAGAAAAACTAGCTGAGTGTTGTGGTATATACCGGTAGTCCCAGCTACTCAGGAGGCTGAGGCAAGAGGACTGCTTGATCCAGGGAGCTATGATGACACATAGCTGTGAGCTTGATGCCACAGCACTCTACCCAGGGCCACAGAGTGAGTCTCTGTCCCCGCAAAATAAAAAAAAAAAAAATGAAAGGCCCGGTGCCCGTAGCACAGTGGTTATGGTGTGGGCCACATGCACCAAGGCTGGCAGGTCTGAACCCAGCTTGGGCCAGCTAAACAACAAGGACGACTGCAACAAAAACAAATGGTCGGGTGTGTGGTGGGTGCCTGTAGTTCCAGCTACTTGGGAGGCTGAGGCAAGAGAATTGTTTAAGCCCAAGAGTTTGAGGTTACTGTGAGCTGTGATGCCACAGCACTCTACCCAGGGCAACAGAGTTGAGACTCTGACTCAATAATAAAAATAAATAAACAAAATAAACATACATCTTTATGTATGCATATATGTAATCTGTATATATTTGATATGTAAAACCATGAAATTGAGTATTGAGAGAAAAGAGTCAAACTGGGTCATGAAAACTCAAGAAAAAACAACCCCCTTAAAAAGAGGGCTAATGACATGAACAGGTGTTTTTCTAGAGAAGATAAGCAAAAACATCCAAGACACAGATGAAAAAATAGTCACCATCATTAATCATCAGGGAAAAATAAATTAAAACCACAATGAGATACCACATTACTCCAATTATTAACAGAATAGACATTACTGGCCAGGTGGGGGGGGCTCACATCTGTAATCCTGGCACTCTAGGAGGCCAAGGAGGGAGAACTGTTTTAGCTCAGGAGTTCAAGCCGAGCCTGAGCAAGAGAGAAACCCTGTCTCTCAAAAAAAAGAAAAAAATTCGCTGTTAAGAAATAAAAAGAAAGAAAGAAAGAAAAGAAAAAACTTAGCTGGGTGGAATGCCACCCACCTAGTTCCAGCTACTCAGGAAATTGGGGCAGGAGAATCACTAGAACCCAGGAATGTAAGGTTGCTGTGAGCTAGCCTGATATGACAGCACTCAAGCCTGGGTAATAGAGTGAAACTCTGTCAGAAAAAAAGAATGAGAGAAAAAAAGAAAGAGAGACAGAGAAGAAAAGCCATTACTAAAAAGTCCAAAACCAAGAGATACTGTCTCAGATACAGTGAAAAGAGAACACTTACATGCTGTTGGTGAAAATGTAAATTAGTACCACTGCTACAGAGATCAGTAGGAGATTTCTCAAAGAACTACAAAATAGATGTACTATTTGATCCTGCAATTCCACTCCTGGGTATGTACACAGATGGAAAAGATATCTGGACTGGCATGTTTATTGCAGCACAATTCACCACTGCAAAGATGTGGAATCAACCTAGGGCCCATGAACGGATGAGCAGATTTAAGGAAATGTCATATACATACACCAGGGCTACAAAAGAATGAAATAACAGCTTTTACAATAACTTGGATGGAAGTGGAGCCCCTTATTCCAAATGAAGTAACCCAGGAACAGAAAAATATATGCCACACGTTCTCACTTGTAAATGTGAGCTCAACTACAGCTACCCAAGGGCACACACAGTGGTACACTGGACACTGGAGACTCACAAGGGGAGAGGGTGGGAGGGGCGAGGAATGAGAATTTATCTGTGGGGTACAATTGATGCATACGACATGGGTGATAGGTATACCAAAAGCCCAGATGTCACTAAGATATAACAAGCACGTGTAATAAAATTCAACTCGTACCCCTAAATCTATTACAATTAAAACACAAAAAAAAAGCCAAGCCTTGAGATGCATGAATGTCTAGCAGATCAGGAAACTTTAAAGAGAGAAAGAGGGACAATGGTGAAACATTAACTGAGAGAGTACAGCACGCTGGAATAAAGCCAAACACAGAATAAAACTCAAAGCCGTTCCTGCATATCCCACTTACTCATCCAACAAATATTTATTGAACACTTAACTATGTGTCTGATTTGGTCCCTCCTCTTACAGGGATGGCAATTCAAGGCAGATATGGATAAACTTGTAAGTGCTATTCTCGACAAAGTACAGGGTGTTTTGAGTTGCCAGGGCCAACTGACAGTCTTGGAGGATCAGGGAAGGTTTTTCCTGAGGAAATGATGATCAGAATGATGAGTTAAAAAGTCAGCATGGAGGGGAGAGAAAAAGGAGAGGGAAGGATGGAAGAAAAGGTAGGAGAAAACAGTAATTATAAGACCTAAAGATAAGAGATCAAAGTAGAGAAAAAAGGTAGCAGGTAAGACAGGAGAAGGGCAGGCCAGATTATCAAAGTCCTTTAAGACTTCTAAGGAATTTCAACTTTATTCCAAAAGCAATGAGCAGCCAGAAAATTGTTTTACATGGGGAAATGTAGTCAGCTTCTTCTTTCAATAGGATCATTTGGGGGTGGGGGGGGAGGTTTGAGACAGAATCTCACTCTCTTGCCCCAGTAGAGTGCTGTTACATCATAGCTTACAGCAACCTCTAACTCTTGGGCTCAAGTGATCCTCCTGCCTCAGCCTCCACGTAGCTGGGATTACAGGCACCCACTCCAACACCCTGCTAGTTTTAGAGATGGGGTCTCACTCTTGCTCAGGCTGATCTCAAACTCCTAGCTCAGAGCAATCCACCTGCAAGGACTGCGGGCTATTCCTGAAATCGTTCCGTAAAAATGCAATTGGCTATCTAGGCCTGAACGTATATCATCAAACCTGGGACAGAGCTGTAGAGTTGAAGTCACCTGCATACAGGAAGAATGTAAAATAAAAACCTAGTGAGTGGGAGGGTGATGGGTTGGGCCACATCTATGGTGCATATTTTTATCTATAATAAAAAAATAATAATAATAAATTAAAAAAAAAAAAAAAAAAAAAACCTAGTGAGTGAGAGAATAGTAGAGGAATAGAAAGGGCTTATCTCTGGGTAAAACCAACAGGAAAGGGCGGGACCTGTGGTTCAGTGAGTAAGGTGCCGGCCCCATATACCGAGGGTGGTGGGTTCAAACCCAGCCCCAGCCAAACTGCAAAAAAAAATTAGCTGGGCGTTGTGGCAGGCGCCTGTAATCCCAGCTACTCGGGAAGCTGAGGCAAGAGAATCACCTAAGCCCAAGGATTTGGAGGTTGCTGTGAGCTGTGACATTACAGCACTCTACCGAGGGTTAATAAGCAAGACTCTGTCATAAAAAAAAAAAAAAAAATAACAACAGGAAAGTGGCTGGCAAAGGAAGAAGAACCCTGCAAAACAGGGAAAGAAAAAGAGGGGGCTGGGCACAGAGTCTCAGACCAGTAATCCTAGGACTCTGGGAGGCCGAGGTGGGAAGATGGCTGGAGCTAAGGATTTTGAAACCAGCCTAAGCAAGAGCAAGATCCTGTCTCTACTAAAAATAGAAAAAATAGCTGGGTGTGGTGGCACACACCTGTAGTCTCAGTTACTTGGGAGGCTGAGGCAGAAAGACTGCTTGAGCCTAGGAATTTGAGGTTGCTGTGAGCCAGGCTCAGACGGTGCCACTCAAGCCTGGGGCAACAGAGTGTGACTAGGTCTCAAAAGCAAAAAAAAGAAAAAAAGGAATGAGGGAGGGTGGGATAAAAGCAAAGCATACAGTATTTCAGTAAGAAGAGAGGAAGCACAGATCCATATAAACTCATACACAGAAAAATGCCTTATTTTGTTTACACTCTTCCAAAATCAACCAACAAATATATTCATCAACCATAATACATTTCCATCTAGAATAATCTTTTTTTTTTTTTTTTTTTTTTTTTAGACAGAGTCTTCAGCTGTAGTCCTGGGTAGAGTATGGTGGCATTATAGCTCACAACAACCTCTAACTCAGGTTCAAGCGATCCTCTTGCCTCAGTTTTTCTATTTTTAGTAGAGATGGGGTTTTGCTTTTGCTCAGGCTGGCCTGGAACTCATGGGCTCAAGCTATCCACCGCCTCAGCCTTCCAGAGTGCTAGAATCACAGACATGAGCCACCACACCAGGTCTAGTCTAAAATAATCTTAGCCTAGGTGAAGACGCAGAATATAAAAATGAAACAAATTCATTAAGCGAGTAAGTTCATTTTAGTAACAGTGAAAGTGTTAGAAAAGACTATTACTGGTTAATACTACAGACTACATATAAAAAGTGAAGTAAATGTTAGAAATGAAAAAAAAAGACATGGTGTAGAAAGCTCAGAGAAAGTTTTCACTTTCTTACTTAAAAAACAGCAAGTTGCCTGGGTGCACTACTCACATCTGTCATCCTACCACTCTGGGAGGCTGAGGCAGGTAGACTGCTTAAGCTCAGGAGGCTGAGACAAGCCTGAACAAGAGGAAGACCCTACATCTACTAAAAAAAAAAAAAAAAAAAAAAACATATATATATATATATATATAAAAACTAGCTGGACCTGGTGGCAGGCACCTGTACTCCCAACTGCTAAGGAGGCTGAGGCAAGAGGATCGCCTGTACTCTACCCAGGGCCACACAGTGGGGCTTTGTCTCCAAAAAAGAAAAAGGGCAAATTAAACTTCAACAATGAAACTATAGGTATAATATGACAGGGGGCTGTTCACATCACAAGGATTCAAAGGGAAGAGCCCATAGAAAGTGATTCTAATGCACAACATATACAAATCCGTATGAACACAATCTGGGCCAACCTTACCAAGTGAGGCCAAGACATAATTCTACTGAATTGTCACAATTGTTCATTTGAAAAGTGCCGTTTGCTATTTGTTTTGAATCCTCCAATACATTCTTTGTGGAGGGGTTGAGTGCCTAAATTTTATTCCTATATCAACACTATTAGACTGTAATACTTAAGATGAAACCAAAAGCAATAGATTTTATTCATGGCAGATGGAGTTAGCTAATTAGATAAGACATGAAACAGAGACTCCTATTAATGTACTGCATTGATTTCTTCTGTCCTACAGATACATATGTTCATTTCTTGGTTAGTTAAAAACACAAATAAATTTATTATCTATTATAAAATGTATTTATACTTTAAACACATTTAGGTACACATTGATTTGTTTTTAATTTTTAAAGAATGACAGTACTACTCTAGAATGTAATAAAATTGAGGACAAAAAATCAAGTGCAGCATTCAAAGACCTAAATGTCTACCAACCCAAAGGATTCCCAAGTTAACTTCCTTTCTATTACTAAAAAATACTCAGATGTAGTGTGCCTCAGAACCATAGGAGAGAAAAATACCTCACAGCTATTCCTGGTGGAGGGAGCTCATGCCTGTAATTCTAGCAGCCTGAAAAGCCAAGGCAGGTAGATTGCACAGGAGTTCAAGACCAACCTGAGCAAGAGCCAGACCCTGTCTTTACTAAAAATAGAAAAACTAGCCAGGACACATGGTGGTGGTTACCTGTAGTCCCAGCTACTCAAGAGGCTCAGGCAAGAGGATTGCTCAAGCCCAAGGGTTCAAGGTTGCTGTGAGCTATGATAACTCCACGGCACTCTACCCAGGGCAACAGATTTAGACTCTGTCTCAAAAAAAAATAAATAAATAAAACCCCATCACAACTCAACAAAGGCAATAATTAATTACATAAGTTCTCCTTACTCCCTATCCTAAGGTTTAAAATGTTCTCTGGTGACCCAAGGCCCCTTTATTTCCATTTCCACATAGAATCTAAACAAAATATCTACTTATTCTTTTAAAAAGCCAAACAATATTGCAGCTTAATCCCAAAATCAATTTAAAATATATTTTAAATGAGAAAAACACAGATAATATTGTGTTCTCTTAATTCCCAAACTAGAAATCATACAGCCATGCCAGCATTAAGATCCAAATGAAAGCAAATTTCACAGCTGTCCAAAAATATATAACCGTCATTGTCAATAAAAGCCAAGTGTGCAACTAACTGGAAGCACTGCTTTCCAGCCAAGGAAGAGACATGTCTAAATTCTTGGTTTCAGGGCATCCCTTAAATGATAGGGACACACAAAAAAAATCAAATAACTGTTAGTTCATCCAAATATAATGCAAATAGTATGCTAATTAAAGTATTCAGAAGACAATGACAAATAAAGCTTTAGGGCCACAATACATGTATTATGTAACTACAATACACATTAAGCAATCACCAGGTTGTACCGTAGGCCTTCCAAAAGGAGTTATTATGGTTCACCATGATCAGAGGGTTGTGGTGTTATACTTAATCATGCTTTTACCTGCAAGCAGGTGTTTACAAATGTCAAGAAGTAAAACGATTCTAAATGTAAGCTGTACAGGAATGGCATGCTATACCTTACAGCATTTTCTGCATAAACTTTCTAATTCAACATGAAGTAAACCGCATGAAGCAAGTCTCTCTGCATGATTTATGAACCCAAATTTTAATTTCTGATTCACTTTCATGAAAATGCCAAAACCCACACACTCAGAACTGGCCATTGTTTCAAAGAAGGTAACTGATGAAGTGCAAAAGAAATGGTGAAACGGTGAAGGTTCATTTGGGTATGTTACAGTTGTCTAAAATAATCTTCAACCTTTCAACAAAAAAATAGGCATCTCAAAAGTCAAGTGTAAAGGATAACAATATTTGGTCTGTTTTAAAAAGCAAATTACAGAAATCATCAATAGTAAATATAATATGTTCATTATGGAAGTAAACTCCAAATACTCCAATCTTAAAACAAAAGGAGGGGAAAAAAGGATATGAGAAGCAACAGGGTGTTATGAGTGTCATAAGTCGGTAGGTTTTCTATTATTTCTGTCCTGCCTGCTCAAAAAAATCCAGGAAGCCTGGAGTAAAATCTTTTTTATGCCCTTGTAAAGATGCTTTGACCAGCAATACAAGGACCTGACACCCCAGAGCAGCTCCAAGAACTCCTGAGCAGCGAAAGGAAGGGCTTAAATAAAAGAACAGTAAAGGCAGGAGAGTCTTCAGGGAATGGAACTGGAATTACACCATTGTAATTTTTGTTTTCCAAGGCTGTGCCTTAACTGTCCATGGGAAAAAGACTTCTTTTTCTACCTAAGGCAGAGATCTGCACCAACAGCAGGCGGGACCCCCATCAGTGTCAAAGAGAGACCCAAGTTCTAGGTGCTCCAGTCATACTAACCGCCTTTTCTCCACCTCGGAGAAAAACGCTAGACATACACACGAATCAAACGTAGAAAAGGCACAAAGCCACCTCCAACCAGCTCAACCCGAAAAATACCGGAGGAAAGGGACTGCAGGAAACGCACACCGAGGTGCCCTAGTCAGCCACCAGAAATGGGAGAATTCCGAGATCTGTGAAGGGAGACCAGGATGGGGACATTCCTAAGTGAGGGACTCTTGCAAAAGAATCACTTAAGTCCCTGGAAACAAAAGTGGGCAAGGCTTCACCTCGTTCCCGGCCAAGCTGGGCGCTGCCACCAACCAGCTCAAATCCCCGGGAAGCCCCCGAGGAGGCCGGGAGGCGGCTGACCCTCGACTCGCTGGACACCCGGGGGATGGGGCACTTACCTCGCAAGCCTTGAGCTTGTCACCATCTCCCTCAGGCAGACCAGTCCGACGCGTGGCCATCATTTCATTTCAAATTACAAAGAAGGGACAAATCCTGTGGAGTCCACATTGGGGGGAAAATAACACCACGCATCAAAAAGGGAAGAATTCCGCACGAGGCTCCGAGGAGGGGCGGGGCTGGTGAAACAAAGTGCTGGGAAAGAAAGGTTTTCACGAAGCCCCTTCAAATGCCGTGATTTTGTCGGACTTCAACTGACTCCTCCGCCGTCTTCTTCCATTTCTAGAGACTTAAAAACAAAGGCGACAAGTCCGTCTTTGGCAGCCAAGTGTCCAGGCCAACTGCAGAAAGCGATCCCCTTGCTCCCGGTGTCACTCTTGAGTCCAGGAGAAATCCGGGCGGGTGGTGCAGGATCGAGTGGCGGCTCCCAGAGAGAACCTTCCTAGAAGGAGAAGTTAAAGGACATGAACTTTGTCCGGGCGCTCATCACAGCCTTGCCCACATGCCTACGCCAAGTTCGCGTTTCCAGGGGTTATTCGGTCCATGCAGATGAAACACACAAATCAAACGTACAAAATAATAATAATAATAATAAAATAAATAAATAAAACAAGGAAAAACCTATAAACCCAAAGGAGAAAAAAAAAAAAAGACAGAGACAGGGAGAGACCTCAGCACTGCCCGGCAGTTGTGTCAAACACGCCTGGCTGTTGTGCAGCTTTCAGGAAAAAAAACATTCCCGGTTCAAGTGCATTTGGTGCGTGTGTCTCCAGGCAGAGCAGCGGGAGCGTGCGTGCTCCTCTGCACCACCCACACGCGACCACTCAGCGCAAGTTTCTGCCCCACGGGGCTAAGATAGGATCCCACTCTTCCAGACCCCCTAGTCGCTCTCTTTCCACCCCACCTCCCCCCAAAAAAGCAAACACAAAGCCAGCCTTGGCCAGGGCCGGCGCGGACTCGGCGGCGGCTCCGGGCGGGCCGCCCAGGCTGCCGCGAGCGCGTCCCCGGCGCGGCCCCTCCGCCCGGCCGGCGTCCCGGAGGAGGCGGCGGCTGTTTTCCTTGGCCCGCGGCGGGGCTGGGTGGGGACCGCCGGGCCGGGCGGGGAGGCGTGCGCGGCCGCGGGTGGGACGCGGGCGCCGCTCCCGCTCCGGGGCATTCTTCCCGGGCTACATCAATGAAGCCGCAGCCCCAGCAACTTTTATTTCGGGGCTGCTTCCCCGACTACGACTCGACTCTTGAGTTTCCCTTTATCTTGTGGCCACCTTGGGGGAAAAAAAGAAAAAAAATAGGAAAAAGAAAAACCACCCACCCACCACTATTTCCCCCGCCCCTTCCTGAGGCGGGTCGTGAGGAGAGCGGCGGCCCAAATATGTCCTTCTAGAAAGGTGCGGGGAGACCTCGGGGAGAGGCGGCAGCGGAGGCTCACCCTTCCCGCGCGCTCAGGCCGAGCTGCCGGGCGCCGCAGCGGGCGGGAGCGGGGACGGGCCGGGCGCTGGGCCCGGCCGGGACGCGCTAGGCCGCAGGCTCGGTTAATATTCATGAGCGGCCCGGGGCGCCCCTCCTCCACGGCCGGCCGGCCGGACCCCGGCACCCGCCGCCGGCCTTTGTGCCCTTCCCTCCTCCCTCCCGCCCTCCCTCGCCCCGAACACGCGGGCGCGGCCCCTACGCCTCCGCCGGGCGCCTGCCGTGGGCTCCCGCCTGCCCCGAGCCAGCGCCGCGCGGGGTGGCCCGAGGTGGTGTGGAGGGGAGCCCGCAGTGAAACCCGCTCCCCGCGGCCCGCGAGCGCCGCGCCCGCCCGGCTAAGGCGGAAAATAAAGCAGACACGCACCGGAGGAAGCGGGGCGAGTGGATCCGCACGGGGCTGGCAGGCTCCGGGACAGCGCTCCCCGCCCGCCCGCGCCAGCCGGACCCTGAGGGAGGACGATCCGGCGCTGCCCGCCGCCGCGCTCCGAGGCCGCCGCCCCCGGCCGGCCGCTCCCAGACACCGCCGCGACCTGCCCCGGCCGGCCCCGGGCTCTCGGCCGCCGCGGGAGGGCGTGGGGCGGGGCGGCGGCCGCCGGACTCTCCCCTCGCCTCGCCGGGCCGGGCCGGGGCCCTGCTCGGGCGCCCGCGATCGCCAAGTGACAGAAGCGCCTCGCTCCGCTGCCGCGCGGAGCTGTTTCCCGGGGGCGGATTTCTCGCTTCTTCCTCCCTGGATCCACCTCCTCCCCACTCCACCTCCTTCCCCTCCCCTCCCAGGGGAGGCTCTGGAGCTGAATATTTTCTGTCTTGAATAATACGGTCCCCGGGAACCGACGCTGGACAGGGGGATTAGCCAGGGGCGGGGTGGGGGGTGCTCGCCAACCCCCTCCCAGTGAGTCTCGGGACCCCAACCCGCGCCCCGGGCTCCCCAAAACCAGGCACCCACAAAGTCCTGCCCGCCTTCTCAGTCTCCCAGGAAGAGGCTTTCTCCTGGGGAGACACTGGGTGCTCTGCGTCAGGGGCCGAGAGGGGACCACCCGTCCCAGACTGCCGGGGACTTGGCTTGGGGATCCGTGACTCTTCACTACCACCTTTTTTTTTTTTTTTTTTTTTTTTCCTGGGGGTGAGAACCAACCTGGGGCGCGGCTTGGGACTTAGAGTAAAGTGAGTGGACCCCACCGCCCCAG
>CAUYPK010135227.1:0-14696 GCA_963574355.1 Loris lydekkerianus
GGAGATAGATTGATATAAGTATATTATTCACACATGCATCTGCTAATACACAGGCCCCAGTGCAAACATCAGGACTTAAGAATATTATGTGGATTTAGGACAATCCCGGAAGGGCTCTGCTTCCATTAAAAATTTGTTTGGTAGCCTGGGGCAGATCTATTCCAACTCCCACATGCTTCATGCATTTGAAAAGGGGGAACCAAACCACTTTAAAAATAAATTTAATAAATTTTATAGGGTCAAGTCATTAACTATCTAGTTTTCACATTTTGAAACAATAATATTAACCTGTAGAATTAAAAAAAAAAACTTTCCTAGTATCTGAGTTAACATTTTAATTATCCTCATGATTCTTACCAGAGAGGATGAATTATATCCTGAAAACATAGAAACAATTTCTATATTTTCCTTTTATAGATGTTTTTCTTGCCACAAATATATCAGACAATATCTAGAGAGCCCTATAACTAGAGTCCATTTTGGTTTGTAAATAGTAGAGGAAATAATTTAATTTGTAGACAGTCAGTTATTATTTGATGATTTTCAGCATAGTTAGAATTTGCTGCCTGTGATGGTTTGTAACACTGCTTTTACAAATGTCCACCCATTCCTTTAGCAGATGTTTTTACTACCTATGGTGCACGTGCAAGGTTAGGTGTCAGAGGAGACACCAAAGGGACCTAAGCCATCCCTCAAGTAGGTGACAGCCACAAGAATTGAGGGAAGGACATGGAGGGAGAATTTCAAATTCTCAGAGAACACCAAGCTTCTCATACCATATGATCTCCTAAAAAAAGCCTCACATAAAACATGTTTATTTGATCTTCAAAACAACTATAGGGAGATATGACAGGCATTTTTCTGGCTAATGTAAAGATCTAAAGTTCTGAAACTTTCATCTTAATGTTATTTATATTGGGCTAATTACTTCTTTTTTCTTTTCTTTCTTTCTTTCTTTTTTTTTTTTCTTTTAGAGACGGGGTTCTCACTACATTGCTCAGGCGAGTCTCAGACTCCTGAGGCTTCAACTATTCCTCTCAACTTGGCCTCTCAAAGTACTAGATGACAGGCATGAACCACTGCACCCAGACAATAACGGGTAAATTATTTCAAGATTCCAAACTTCCATGTAACACAGCGGATACATAGAATATGTTCATGGGTCTGCACAGGGAGAGGGATGGCAGGTCTCTCTTCTATACAGTGTCTTCCAGCCTGTGCATGGAACCTCATGATACAGACCTGTCTGTAACTTCTCTTCAAAGCTTAGTATATGACCGCCTAAATAGGAAGTGCTTAATAAATGCAATGTTTCCATGGTATTCTATTAAAACAAGCCATTACTGCCTAAAAATAAGAATAAATAAAGCAATAAGTCAGTAAAATATCTGGGCACCAATAATTTTCAAAACAATAGAACTATAGTATATTATGGCTCAACAGTCTTTAAACTGAGTCTGGCAAAAAGTACATCCCCATTTGATCAAGCTAAAAAGCTTTTGCACAGCTAAGGGTACCACAAACAAAGCAAAGAGACAGCCTTCAGAATGGGAGAAGATACTTGCATGTTATGAATCTGACAAAGCTCTGATAACTAAAATCTACAGAGAACTCAAACAATAAAAGTGCCAACACCCTCCTCTACAAGTGGGCAAAAGAATTGAACAGAAACTTCTCTGAGGATGACAGACAAATGAGCAAAAAACACATGAAAAAATGCTCATCGTCTTTAATCAGAGAAATGCAAATCAAAACCACTCTGAGATATCACCTAAACCCAGCAAGATTAGCTCACATCACAAAGTCACAAAACACCAGATGCTGGTGTGGATGTGAGAAAAGGGAACAGTTCTATACTGCTGGTGGGTTCTATATAAACTGATACAGCCTTTTGGGACAGAAGTATGGAAAATCCTCAAAGATCTAAAAATAACCTTCATTTGATCCTGCAATACCATTACTAGGTATCTACCCAGAAGAACAAAAATCATTTTACCACAAAGACATTTGCACCAGAATGTTTATTGCAGCTCAATTCATATTTGCCAAGTCATGGAAATGACCTAGGTGCCCATCAACCCATGAATGGATCAGCAAACTGTGGCATATGTATACCATGGAATACTATTCAGTCATTACAAAAGACAGAGACTTTACATCTTTTACATTTACCTGGATGGAGTTGAAATACATTCTTCTTAATAAAGTATTGCAAGAATGGAAAAATAAATATCCAGTGTACTCCATATTAATATGAAATCAATATATAAACAGTTACATGCTCATAAGAGCAATAAAACACAAATATAGTCTAATGTGGAGGGAGGAGGGGTGAGGACCATTGGCAGAAGGAGAGGGGGCATGAGGTCAGATCTTACCTAATGTGTACATTGTAAGGGTGAATAACACACCCCCTGGCTGAGGGGCTCTTTTACAAATGAAACTTTACCCTAACCTAAAACCTAAAACCTAAATTTTGAACCTAAAAATTTTTACCCTCACATTAATTTTAAATAAAAAATAAATTTAAAAAATACATATACCTTAAAAAAAAAAAAAAAAAAAAGTACATTCCCAGAAGCTTTACACAAGGCAGAAATCCTATTTAAATGAAAAGGAAGACTATTTCTTTTCCTATTATGTACAGAATTAAGAGTTATATGAGCCAAGGAACATGGTTCAGAATGTTCACCTGTCCAAAATGAGCCTCCTAGACACCCTGTCCCCATGCATCAACCTCAAAAGATCCTTCCAATCACTGAGGCACCAAGAGAAGACACTGAAAGTTGGGAGCTGAGTACTGTTTCAAGTTCCTCAAAAAGAAATGCCGTTACTTCCTACTAAACTCTTAGCTACTCCCCTTAAACTGGTGAAAGTCAAGAGGGGCAAGCAAAAAAAAAAAAACTTCAAAACTCCTGGGCGTCCACACACCTGCTCCTCAAGGCTACAGGAGTCAGGCCAGCCAACTCACACACCTTGGGAGATTGAAGCCTGACGGACTGTCCCCATTAGCTGAGCAGCTGAATGGCATGCGCTGATCTTGTGAAGCTCAACCTGCTGGAGCCATGGCTGCCTATTCCGGGGCTGGGAGAGATGGGCACCCGGAAGTGGGGAAGAGAAAAACCCCTCAACTCTTAATTTCAACCAATGAAAATGCAGCAAAGGTAGGGCAAGCCAAAGAAAAACAGCTGAAACTATTGTGGAAAATCTTTTTGTATGTATAATAATTCTGTAAGAAGTATGTTGATTGGTTTTTCTTATAATACAAATGAAAGCTATTTAATAAAATGATACGTGAAGATCTAAATATAGATAAATGTGTGCAAAATCTTTGCAGAGAATTTCTGTTAGCTAGATCCATTATAGAAAAATCCAATCTCTTTTTAAAAGTACTTAGACTAATGATACAATAAGGAAAAATGTTCAAACCCTACAGATACCAAGATTATAAGCACTATCTGCAGGAATTTGGCACTCCTGTGCCACCATGTGGCACCAACCCCAAATTGCAACCAATCCTAAAATGAACAGCAAAATTCAGGAAGGTGTGCTTTAAAAGTCTATCCCTATCAACACAACCCAAAACTCATACACATACTAACGCTGGCTCCACTCATTTGTTAGAACCGAAAGAAAAAGCAGTCCCTAGAGTATGACAGACTTTCATTACAGGGAGTTCTGAGT
This sequence comes from Loris lydekkerianus, assembly GCA_963574355.1. Taxonomy (NCBI): domain Eukaryota; kingdom Metazoa; phylum Chordata; class Mammalia; order Primates; family Lorisidae; genus Loris; species Loris lydekkerianus. Next base: position 3,685 of record CAUYPK010135227.1, read on the forward strand.
TGCTATCTCAGACCCTAATGGAACACAGAGGAGACTCCTGTTAAAATAACCCAAACATTCATTGAGTACTGTTTGCAAAAGCATAAAAAAGGAGGCATCTTAAACATCCAGCATGATGGGAATGATGAATGTGGCATACCTACACAACACAATATTGAGGAACCGCTCAAATGTGCAATAGATCTTCATACATGGATGGAAGATTATCTGCAATTGTTTTAATAGAAAAGGCAAAACACATCCAAAGGTATGTATAAGATGAATTAAAGTATCCTTAAAATGTATGCACTTTTACATAAAAAGGTTTACAAGAATATAGAACACACTATTTACATTGGTTAGCCAAGGAAGGGTAAAGCTTTTTATCTTTAATTTTATGCTCTGATATACAGTTTGAAATTTTTTGCAGTGAGTATAATTTAATATTTTTCTTCAACTAATGGTCCACAGTTACAGCAGGTGTGTGAAAGACAGTGAACTCCACCTTCATCATGTGCCCCTGATACTGAGTGTACCCTTATGACATCTGTCCCTTTTTTTCCCAGACAAAATACTGTTTATGATGTCACGTTACATTCTCTAGAATGGCCCTAGAGCCTTGGTCTTCCTCCATACGCAAAGACACTCTCAGCAATTTCTACACTATTCCTTATACTCCAATCGTGCCCAGATTCTATCAGCTGTAGGGCAATGGGACTTCTCGTGCTATTCTTCAAGGATATTAGTTGCCTCAGGGGGAGATCAGGACAGACACAATGGATGTTGCTCATGAGATTTCTGACTAGTGATCCTTAATAAGAGAATGGTTGACATGTCTCTCCAGTCTGTCCCTCATTCTCTAATCTATCTCTTCTCTCTATTCCGACTGACCACACCCCAACACTGACCCACATCCTCACAATTTCTCTCATTGCTCAAACATCCTTTAATCCACTCATTTAACTATAGCCTCCCTGACCTTAAGCTTGTTCCTTCCATGTCTAAGTGAGCAATCTTCAGAATACACCAGTCTTTCCAGAATTGGAATCCAAATATGCTTTTGCAGGCCAAGGAAGGGGAAGGGAGGGGGGAGGTTTTAGTGGAGGCAGGGCAATGGGTGGGGCCACATCTATGGTACATCTTAGAATGGGTACAGGCAATTGCACTAATGTATACAGCTATGATTTAACAATAAAAAAAAAAAAAGCTGGAAGAAAAAAAAAAACATGAAGAGGAAAACCAAAGAGTAGGAGAGGATATTTTCAACTGGTAGAACTGACTACTTGAATTTTTAATTTACAAAGAACTCCTACAAATTTGGAAAAATAGACAACCAATAGAAAGGTGGACAAGAGACTTGAACACTTTACAAAATAATTTAGTGACCAACACATATTTGGGAAGGGGCCCTAATTCATTAGTCAAGGCAATGCAAATTATAATCACAATGAGATACAGACAACATGCCTGAGGGATACACTTTAAAGGATGGACAATATCATCTTTGGTGAGGATAAGAAGAAATGAGAAATCTCATCCACTGTGGATGTAACCTGTCTCATGGGAAACTTTGGCATCATCTGCTAAAATTCAATGCCTGCATACTCTATGACCTTCCACTCTACTCCTCCTGACCTGTATCCAACAGCAATGCACGCTCACATACACCAAAAAACATACACAAGAATGTTCAACAGTTTGATGAGAATATTTCAGATTGTATGTGAAACCAGCACATTGTGCCCCTTGATTGCACTAATGTACACAGCCAAAAACTAAAAAAAAAAAAAGAAAAAAAAATATATATGCTTTTGCTGGGGTAGAGCCCTGTTACATGCTTTTCAGCTTGGCCATCTAGATCTCCCTAACCCTGAATTCCTCAAACCGTTGAGATGCTCATACTCTTTTGGAACAGAACCTCCAGAATAGTTTCTTTCAAAAATATTTTCTATTCACAGGCAAGAGACTAATTTCCTCAATATATAAAAAGCTCCTATAAATCCTGAAGCAGAAGACCAATGACCAACAGAAAAATAGGCTAACACTATAAGCAGGTAGTTTTCAAAAAAGAACTACAAATGGCTCCTTAAAATAGGGAGAAACAATGTCATTTAAAAATGCAAGAAATACAAACTAAACTACAGTAAGATGCCATTTGTAACTATCAGAGGGACAAAGTTGAACCAATGTGATAACATACCCAGATAACAAGAATGTACTGATAATAAACATCCTCATGCATTGCTGAGTATAAACGGGTAAAATTTCTATCAAGAACAGTCTAGGAATACATAAAAAATTTCAATGTGTAGAACCTCTGACCCAGAAATTTCACATGTATTTATTCTAAGGATATATTTATACTATGCAAGATAATGATACATTTCTAAGGATAGTTAGTAGAGCTCCATTTATGACAGATAATGATGGTAAAACCCCTAAATTTCCATCATAAAGGCCTGGTTAAATACATTATGGTATATAGGGAAATAGATTACTGTGTAGTCATTCAAAAGGACGATATAGTTAGTTATTTAATGGTTTTGAATTTTTGCTAATCTAAATTAAGGGAACAAAATTAAGTACATATACACATTTGTTTTTAAATACCTGAAATAAATCTGAAATGCCAGAAGGAAGCAGGCAACAAGATTCCTTCAAGGTTGGAGAACTGGTAACTGGGGGAACATGAGTGAAAAGGAAACTTACGTTTGACTTCTACCTTTTCATTGCCTTTATTTACCTTCCGAATTTAAACACATTTTTTTAAACTGACAAATTTTACCTATAGCAGCATATCCTTCAAATACTATACTGAGTTGCTTTGTCGTCTAAGCCATGAACCTCATCCAGTTAATCTATACTGGGCCGACCCTGCCCCCATCAAATTTATGGTTGATTCATGTTGCTCTCCCATTTGAAGACAAAACCAAACCTTTGGTGAGTCCCCATTGTCCCCAGAGAAAAAGTCAATTCATTAAAAAGATACTCATCTCCTTTACCACTTAGCCTCAAACTGCAATACTCCAATCTAGTCTCGGCCACTGCAAATGGCTCACCATACCTCCCTTGCTGTGCCTATGAAATTTCCTCTCCTCCTCTCTCTACCCAACACAATTATATATGGCCTTTTAGGTCGACATTAAACTACCTCTTTGAATCTTCTGCCCCCACCAGAAAGAATCAATAAATTTTTCTCTGTACTACTTAGAACACTATACTTAACCTACAAGAAGTTTACTGATCAAAATTATATTATATTAGTCATTTATGGGTCTACAGATTACTACACATAATCTATGGTCACCTCCTTTAGATTGAAAATCCCAGAAAGAAAGAAATCAAGCTTATTCATCATGTATTCCTAGCACCTAAATAACTGCCTGGCACTCACAGGTGCTTGATTTAGATGGACTTAGTTTACAGTCACCATTTCCCCCCATGTTTCTCATTTATCAAATTGAATTGAGAGCATAGTTTCTCCAAGACTATTTTCAGAGGTTGGTTAACGTTTGTCCAATATACTATGGGACTGCCTATGCAAATATACTTCCCAAGTGTAAGCCACGCCCTGTGGTTGGCTCTTTGTCCTAAATTCTGCACAGCTGTCTGATGTTGGTTTGACTTCTCTTTCTCCTACTGGTTATACTCTGATTGGCTATAGATAAAAGAACTGCTGGTCTGTTTTTCTGTGAATGACTGAATTTGATGAGTAGGCACGCATAAAAATTACTTGGGAGAGCAGAGTTATCATTTCAGGAGCAAATGGATATGAAATAAAAATTTCTATAAGGGGAAATTGCTGTCCTGCTCTGCTACTCTACTCTTAAACATTCTAACTCAGTGATATTATAAATTTTCCTAAAGGGAAAAAAAGCATAAATACTTTAGTTTTTAAAAAACTATTTATGACAGTTATTTACTATGCTTCTATTTATTATATTTCAATTCAAATATACTTTGGGTAACTTTTGCTTCTTTAGCTAATAAAAATGGTAGGGGGGAAATGGCTTAAATGTCCATCAACTGGTGAAAGAATAACAAAATTGTAGTACTTCCATACCACAGAATACTACTTAGCAATAAAAAGGTACAAACAACTCATTCATGCAACAACATATCTCAAAATAAGTATGCTGAATGAAAGAAACCAGACTGAAAAAAGTGCATATCATCTGATTCCATTTATACAACTTTCTAGAAAGCACAAACTAACTTAATAGTGACATAGAACAGATCAGAGATTGCTCAGGGCTGGAGGAGAGGCCAGGCAGGGGCAGAAAGGAGGAATTACAAAGTGTCCTAAAGTAGCTCTTAGGGGTGATATATATGTTCACTATCTTGATTATAATGATGGTTTCATGGATATACTATATACATGTCAGATTGTCAAAACTTACAAAATTATATACAGCAAACCCTCCCCCCTTATCTGTGGTTTCAATTTCTGCAGTTTTAGTTACCTGTGATCAATCACAGTCCAAAAATACTAAATGGAAAATTCCAGAAATAAAAAATTCATAAATTTTAAATTGCATGCATTCTGAGTAACTTGATAAAATTTCACATCGTCATTCTCAGTCCTACCTGGGAGGTAAATCCTCCCTTTGCCCAGCTATATATACTACCACGATATACTACCACTATACATACTACTCACTATACATACTACCCACCTGTTAGTCACTTAGCAGCCATCTTGCTTATCAGACTGAAAAAACACAGCATTTATTGGGTTCACAGTTAGCTGTGGACATCCTCTGAAGGGTCCTAGAACATATCCCCCAAGAAAATGTGAGGACTATACGGAATTTACTATGTGTCAATGATACCGCGATAAAGCTGTTTTTTAAGCAAAAATGATAGGAAGATGACAAAGGTGAAGGAAGGGAGAAAGAGAAGGGAGTCTGTCCAAGTACATATCTGTACAGTGCTATTTTAAAAGGGGTTTTCAAAGAAGGAGGAATGTTCAATATGTTCAATACTTACAAAATACCTTTCCAGAATGACATTTTCCTGAAAATGTCATTTGCTAGGAAGATAGGAATTGTATTTTTGAAAGGAGCAGCCAGGTTGCAAGCAGATGATTAATTATCATGGGAAATCATTGATGTATCATCACAATTTCACAGTGTTTCTTACAGTTAAAATAAGGCCCCTACATGTCTCTCATAAAGGTATTGTAAGGCATTAATTGATTTGTGTTGGTAAAAACACTTGGTTACCATCATGGAAAATAATTGAATTAAATATCAAAATATGAATGCACAACTTTTGAAATTCCTTTTTTATTTGTTTTCCCTATACTAAATTTTGGACAGTACCAACTACTCTAATGCATTATTAAATCAGGCGAGACTGAACCTACGGGCTTGCACATCTGTTGATTGTTAAATTATAAAATCTAGAGACATATTTAAAGAAATAATCTTACAAATATCACTTGTTCCCTTATTAAGAAGAAGTAATGATTTATGAAGGGTGAACTAAGGAATATAAATAAATCTCAAGTCTTGCTCATATATTTTCTTTTGTAGGAAAGTGGATTTTTTTGCCTTCTTTTGAGAAGAATAACTTCATACTAACTCAGCATGACAGTAAAGAAATACGATAAAAAATATAAATGACAATATTGATCAGGAGGACAATATAGACACTTACAGAGAAACTGAGAATTCGTTTGAAAGATATATGAGCTGCGGGCTATATCTGGAGTAGCAGACAGCATGCAGTGTATCAATGATTCTTGATGGTCCTTAAGTGTAGCTCAGTGGCAATCTGCACACACTAGGTCTTCAGCAACCATGAGACATAACTATTCATAATTTCAGTAGTCAAACTTGAGATTATAACTTAACATCCAGTCAACAGGTCTGGAGATCATGGTCCCTCCCTTTTTGCACAGCAGAAATAAAGATGTCCCTATGTTATATCTATTCCAACTAAAATAATCAGATAGGATTATAGAGAAAACTCATCCAAGAAAATGTTGATCATTTGGCAGAAACAAAGCTGTTCTTTAAGAGATAAATATCTTAGAAAGGAGCCTTTGCTATGGATGTCTACACTGACAATCCGCAACAAAGTGGACAACGACTTTCTCATTTTGGATGATGTCATTATGAGGCAGGTTTGGATACTGCATTCATTATGGCTACCTCCTTTATACTCAGTGGAGTATAAAGCCAGATAGAATACAGCAGCCACATGCAGCAATTTAAATTAAAGCATAAGTTATTAAAAACATATTTCCTTAGTTGCACTAGCCACATTTTAAGTGCAGAGTAGATAGATGAGGGCAGTGGTCTTGTATAGGACAGTGCTGTATAAAACATTCTGTCATCACAAAAAGTTCAGTGAACAGCAGTGGGTAGAAGGAGGTGGAGGACAAGCACCAGGATGCCAAGTAAGGGACTCTGTCATGTCACATTTGAGAACGGAGCATTCATTGGCCAGGAAGGGGCCATATCATTCAACTTCCAAAGAGAAAAAGACCTTGGTTCATACTCTCCTAACCTGGCTTTCAACGAATAAGCTCGAGTTAAAGTGCTCTCTATGCCCCCATGCCCTCTGGGACCTCAAAAACTAAATGTGTGTTTTCCATAAAATATTAAATCTAGAGAAATTAAGACAGCACACTTGATGTGAAATAAAGTTCATACACTCCTGTTTAAACACAGATTAGAATTTCTGTCAGAACAATGCCAGTGAAAAGTTGACATTCTAATTAATACAATTTACATTATAAAGCACTGAATATCTTTATCTTGCTATTATGAAATGCCCTCTTTAAAAAAAAAAAAATTGAAACTCTGCTCAACAGGGAATTGAGTACTAAGGGCAGTATTTAAAAACCCACGTACAAGAGAGGTGGTCAGGGTCACTGGCATTTTTACACACCATCAACCCAGGTCTCCAGAAAGGGAAGAAACATACACTCATCCCCCACCACACCGTTCTGTCAGTCTTTATCATCCTCAGGGCTGTTTGCATACGGCAATAGGATTTTGAGGCTGTTTTTCTTGCAATCATATAAAACATGCTGCAAAACACAATCACCAAAAAAACTGAAACATTTTCTCTCTCCCTTCTTTTCTCCCCATCCCGGCCTCTCCCTTCTCTCTCACTCACTTAACATCATAGAGAACCACAGTTCTGGAACCCTGTGAAGTGGCTTACATGTAGGACTCACACAGAATGTTTACTCAATCCTCATTCTGAGTGTGTAAAGGGGGCAGAAAATCAGCCCCACAGTTGGGTACCCAAGGATTCACGTTCATTGCCTTTGTCAATTTTATGCTATCAGTGAAAGGAATAAAGATGAGATCCTCAAAGCTGGAACTTTCATTTCCTATGACAACGTGCTTTTTCTTCATGCTTTATCACACTCCACTGCTTGGTTTCCACCCCTTCATAATTGATATCGGCCATTTGAAGCATTCAGGAAAAACCTCATGAGGTTCATCAAATGTCCCCCAGTCTATAATTCTTGCTTCTAACATATTCAGAAGCATATTCATCCAAGTGTTTTCTGCTTTCCCTCCATGGTTTCCCCTGTGCGCAGGGACGAGTGTAATGACAGTTGTATTAATTATACGCTAAAAAACCCACACAGCAGCAAAAATGATGGAGATCATCATTTTAAATATTTTATTAAAATAACCCAGTGTAGAATAGATGAAGTAGACCCTCTTGATAATGAGAGGTTCATTAATTTTACAAGAATTCTAGAAAGCTTAGAATGGTCATCAAAATTATTATTATTTTTTTTTAAGAAGAGGAAAACCTTCCATCATCACCTTTGAGAGCAAGGGTCTAGTAAAATTTTCTCAGGTATTTTTAAAATAATTACTTACCCTGGCTGAGTACAGTGGCTCGTGTCTATAATCCTAGCACTCTGAAATTGCTCAGGCAGGAGGATCCCTTGAGTTCAGGGGTTTGAGACCAACCTGAACAAAAGCTAGACCCCATCTCTTCCAAAAATAGAAAAAAATCGCTAGGCATTGTAAGGGGTGCCTGTAACACCCCAGTTACTTGGGAAGCTAAGCCAGGAGGATTATTTGATCCCAGGAATTTTGACGCTGCAGGGAACTACTCTAGTTAGGGCAACAGAGAGAGACTCTGTCTTTTAGAAAAAAGAAAATTACTTACCCTTCTTTAAAAAGCCTTGAAAAGTCACTTGAAATATGGAAGATTTGATTTCATAGTATTGTTTGAAAAACCTGTAAATCTTCACCTTTTGTAGTTTATCCCATTAAAACTTGGTTTCATTAGCATATAATAATATTTGATAAATAAATTGATATTCTGCATAAACAAACAAGCAGCACATTCAAATCTTTTGATAACTGACAAGAACAATACAATCTGGCCTACCAAGTGTGTCTCCAGGTACAGTTTAAGGCCATCCATCTCTGCTTTAGGAGGAGTCCAATTCTCAGTAGTTTCCATGGCTTCATTTAACCATTGAATGAATTCATCCAGCTTGTTTACAAATCCCTTGTGATAGGAAAGAAAAGGGGGAAAGAGCAAGAAAGGCATGTTAGTTGGTTAATTTTTTTTTTAAAGCCAATCCTAAAAATTCCAGACTTCAGGCATGATGAAATTGATACCACTGTGCTCCCATCCTAGTTCCATCTTTGTTGTGATGGAATGTCTACTGGGTCCTAAAATCTATCAAAATAGCAAAGAAACTGTCAATGCTCTCCCTCTCAGTTTTCTCCTAACAAGCCTTTTCTGAGGAATTTGGATTGTGGGGTGTCACTGTACAGGTGACCTCAAAACATCAAAACATTTATGGTATCTGACAAGCATATCCTTGCTCCCAAATCAGGTCAGGTCTGCTAGAAACACTTACTGGCTTCATGGGGTAAAAGTATTCCTGCAAACAAAGTGTTCTTTCCTCAGAAGCCTACAGATTTCAATTGCCATAGCTGAACTAGAAATATATTTCTCAATCACGTAAGTGTTTAAAGGAACCTGGGTGAATTCTATCCACAGCTCAAGTATCTCTGGCTGAGCCCGGGTGCTAACCAGCCAAGGAAGGGTAGAGGATGGATGAGCGTAAACACCTGATTCTGGGTATGCATGGACATAAAAAATATTCTTGGCTAGGAAGCACAAATCACAATAATCTTGCAATTTTTCAAACAGTGGTTATAAAATTTTATTGGCCATTTAAAAGAATACATCTGCAGAAACAGAAAATGTTTTGGGAAAAAAAAAAAAAAAAAATGAAAGCCTAACTGCAAATCCAAGCAAAGGAAATGAGGCTGGGCTCCTGCTTTCTACATCTAGGTAAACAGCACCACCTGGAGGTTATAAGGAGAAAGAGCAGGCTTCTACATTTGTACTTAGAGATATGTAGGGATGCTATTAAACTTAACCCATTCTTCAGATTTGCCATTTGATTAATTTTGATTAATACTTTTAATGCTGAACTGAGGATATTATGAGATTGAAGTTAAAAGAGGTTAAAATTCATTTTCTTTATCATACTTCTCAGAAGCCAGGTTTTGTCATTAACATATAATATTTTCCTAGATAGCAGTTTGAGATTTATAACCCTTTAATTCAAGCAATTGGTTTGCCTCAAAAGAATGATCAGTAAAAGAGAAAATGGTATTGAGGAGAGTGGTGAAGAAAAAGGCAGACAACACCCAGAAATACATTCCTGTCTATTAAAGGGGGATATAGCAGAAATCGGGCAGAAAGGCCGTAGTCAGATATGACTGTCCTTCCATCCTCTGGTGAGTTGTCAATGTATGTGGAGCTCAGTCTATCACCCCACACAGTGAGGTATCATATGTTTTCCCATGTTTATAAATGCTACCCAAAGCTTTCCCTGTGGAAAACTATGCCTGATCCACCGTGCCAGATCTCAGAGGACAATCACACCCACAGCTAAATATACATATCACCACTAGATTATAAATGAAGGTTTCCTCATTTAATATTATTTTGAAACTCTATCCTAATAAGCTAGTTCTGGCAAAGTCAATAAGAAATGTAATCGTAGAGGCATATAGTCAGGGACTGAGATCTATGCAATTACAATCAGCTGAGCTGGGAATTATACAAAGTTCAATGTCCCTAAAGTCTTAGTCTGCAGCCCTAAGCTAATGAAGTCATGGAGCCATGACCCTTCCCTGGTCATCACTCAGAAGGATTCCTTCCAGGTGAGGTGAAACCAAGTCCAGCGGAGAAGATGTCATGATGTGCTTCCTTACCAAAAGCATTTCCTGACGAGCCACCAAAATCAGCATTTTCCCTAATTTTTTCATACCTGCCTATTACAACTTTTTCTAAATGTTAGAAATCCATGTCAAATAACTTACTTTGCCCTTTTCCATATATTTAGGGCATCGGTTTGTCTGCTCTTTCTCTTTTTCTGCATTTCTATAAATTTGAGAGTTGCTTTACTTTTCATTTCTTCATAAAAACTTGAGTCTTTTAATGTAGAAGTTATATATATTCAAGTTCAATCTTTTCAGGAGAGCCTTCTACCCATTCAAAACATCATTCTCTAAACTAACTATTTCTAATAGACTACCTAGGACTCAAGATATGTCACAAATTCATGTCTGATTTTTACTATAGATTCCTTCAAATATATATAGTAAATTTGTGAGAAGGACAGAATCTATTAGAACTAAGTCTTAATACTTGATAGTCATAATTTTGGTGGGAAAACTAAAAGACTCTTTGCTGACTTGATGTACATACAGAAGTATGGTCAGTCATCTCAGAAAAAGTAAGTTTATATGGTTTCTAATTGTGAAATGAACATAGTATTTTATAGTACATGTAGTATTAGATAATATTTACTATTGAGTTTGGACTTAGGTTGCTGTATCTGTATATAAAATATGTTTTAGGGAGAAAATTACGTCAGGAAGCAAACTATTTAGTAAATGACTAGTTAAATAAGAAAAATAGTAAAAGATGTTATTTGAAATATAACCAGTTACAGACTATTCTCTTCTCTCCCTTCAGAAACAAAGTCATTGTAAGATGCACCACAAGTGTATTCT